>JAIPRN010001670.1:0-41309 GCA_025469175.1 Geopemphigus sp. TES_GeoC_2020
CACTGGATATACCTGGAATGCCACCACATAATCTTCGATTAAAGATTGGTTCACTTATCATTCTCCTGCGTAATTTGAATCCACCTCGATTATGCAACGGTACGCGTTTGGTTATCAAAAAGATCACTGGAAATATTCTTGAAGTAACCATTTTAACTAGAAAGTTTAAAGGAGAAGTGGTCCTGTTGCCACGTATTCCAATGATTCCCTCAGATTCTACGATACCCTTCAGAAGGCTACAGTTTCCAGTTCGTTTAGCTTTTGCCATGACCATAAATAAGTCTCAAGGCCAAACAATGTCCATTTGTAGTTTAGATTTGGAAAATCCATGTTTTTCTCATGGGCAACTATATGTTGCATGTTCACGTGTAGGAAAACCGTCGAATCTATTTGTGTTAGCAAAAGACAGGTTAACCAAAAATAT
Organism: Geopemphigus sp. TES_GeoC_2020; assembly: GCA_025469175.1. Taxonomy (NCBI): domain Eukaryota; kingdom Metazoa; phylum Arthropoda; class Insecta; order Hemiptera; family Aphididae; genus Geopemphigus; species Geopemphigus sp. TES_GeoC_2020. The sequence continues at coordinate 425 of JAIPRN010001670.1, forward strand.
TGTACACCCATTAATGCTAAATTGAATTGAAATTAAAACTATTTATAATTCGAAATATATATATGTATAACGTACATAATCATTTTCCGGATTATTGTGAATGATAAATTATTTATAATAAAAATTATAACTAATGATTATTTTTATAATAATATCATCAACATTTTCCTCACCTTTATCTTATCTATTTGGGGTCGGCCACCTTCGTCCTAAACCTCCATTTGACCCAATCTCCCACATCCTCCACGCACACACCAGCAATCCTCATATCCTCCTCAATCGTATTTAATCACTTCTTCTTTGGTATTCCCCTTCCTCTTCTTCCTTTCACACACAATTCCATAAAAGAACATAAATGTTTATAGTAATATAATAATATAATCATAGATTATAGTTACACGAAATTGTTTCTTTAATGCTATTGTATAGAAATAAACAAATATATGTTTAGGTTAAATGAAATTCTAAATAGACAGCATGTGGCGAAGTATTGTCCTGTCATCTCTCCTTTGTTAAATATAAATTTAACTATTGTGAATTTGATTTTATGTAAAGAACTTTATTCTGTGGCAAGGATTAGCTCTGGTCATATTCTCGTTAATGACAATTGTTGTTTTATTATTATTTTTGTGAAATACTAAATGACGGTGATTCATTGCCTCAAGTATTGCTTTTAGGCTTCCAGGTATCCGGGTCACGTGTGCATACAAAATGGTGTCCTACAACGCCGTGACGGTTCTCGCTCGAATTATGTTATTTGACCTGCTGACGAAAGAGGGCCTTCGGGCGTTTGAGGCCAGAAGAGAGCGGCCGCCAGCGATGACTTCGGGGGAACGATCCTCTGGGACGCGAGCAACGTCGCAGCAGATGGCTGTCAGTCGTTCAGCAATGAGGGACGAGATGCTGACTGAATGGGTTCGGCGGATCAGCCGGCTGAGATTCCCACCCACGAACAGTGGCCGCGGATAGATCTGGTCGGTGCTGCCTCCAGATCTGCTGCGGCGGTGGTTGGCGAGATCGCACGGCGGCATGACTTTCCGCCTCACGCAATTGTTGACGGGCCACGGTTGTTTTAAGACTTTTTTGTATAGGATAGGCCATGCTTCGTCGCCCGGGCAACAGTGAGGAAAACCGTGTGTTCCACACGCTCTTTCGCTGCGAGAAATTTGATCGTAAACGGGACGCGCTAGTCCGTTGGATAGGAGGATTCGGCCCAGGCGATCTAATCGAGAGCATGCTCGAATCTCAAGTCTACTGGGACACCGTCGTCTAATTCGTAGCTAGGCCGCTAAATTGGGGAAGAAAATCGCTTTTATATTCTCTTTAAAAGACGATGTAAGTGGTGCTGTCTCAAGGGATTGTCCTGATTCAGCCCCACTCATATGTTAGCATAAGCTACCTAAAAGAAGATGTAAATGGCTGTCCCGTGGCAGGGGATTGTCTTGTTACCGTGCACCATTCACGTGATAGTTTTTAAGAACTATTGTAAATTAGATTTGATGTACAAAAGGGCGAGGTAAAATGACATGGGGATAGCTCGTGTTGCTCGCCTTTCTTATTAAGGATGATCATGTTGTTAACCCAATTTTTGTAAATTTGCATTTTCAATAAATAAAGACTCACTGGTCCGAAATACTGTCTTTAGGCATTCCGAGCTGGTCCGAAGTACTACCTTGGTCCGAAATACTGCCTTTAGGCTTTCCGGGCCAGTGAGGGTATCGCCGATACCGTGGAAAAAAAAGGCATTCCGAGCCAGTGAGGCTATTGCCGATACTATGTATAAAAAAAGCCTTTTCAGGCAGTGTGTGTATTACGGATACAAAAAAAATATATGTTCATTAAATAAGTACTTACACTATTACTAATTATTTCCAAAAAATAAAATACAACGTTTATACAACTTTAAAATTTGGAAACGTCAAAGTTAAAACAAATGAATTGTAATATTTATTTGAAGTTTAAGTTGTAATAAACAAATTATATTTCTATAGGCTAAAATAGTATAATCTAAATACATTTATATTTCAAAACCTATGATAAACAATACTACATATATTATATAGAAACTTATCTATAAACTATACGAAAAATGTCTAATAAAAGCTTAACTTTATTTAATTTTATTCTATTTTTTTTATAAATTAATAGCTATTTTATTGACTATATAGTAATATTAAATGTAAACGATATGTCTATATGCGAAAGAACGCTGGGATTTTGAAAAAACTATATCCCCTAACCACATATCGGTAACTATTTAAAAAAATAGATGACCTAACCTAACATTTTAAAATTATTTCAAAATTTTTCATGAGGCTAAAAATAAAAGTGGTAGGTTAATTTATAAATAAATAATCTTAATTTATATTCAGAATATTCTCATTTAGAAAACTTTTATATTTTTTTAATCCCCTTTCCCCAAAGTGTTTTTCTATGTTCAATCCTGTATTAATTACATATTAGTAGCTAATAAGTATTTAGCATTTTTAGATGTAGTAAATTCATAGGTAAAATTTTACACAAATTAAAATTGTCCTGGATTTATTTACGTACTTATTCTTTATATTATGTTGCTTGTTGACATAAATAAAATATAAATGAAATATTTATAAAAAAATTAACTTCTACCGAATTGTACTTTATATAATATAATACAATTAAATCACGAATGTAAAAATTAATAATTAGGTATATTATTTAATATTTTGTATTAGATATTCTAGTGTTATTTATTTACTTAAATTGTTTATTTATTGTAATATTTCGTTACTCATGTTTATTTATGCATCAAAATTACGTAAATTGTGTATAGTAATATTTGTAAGTAGATCCAATTATGTATTTAATGAATATATTAAATTAATATGATAGAAATATTTATATTTTAACTTAAATCAAAAATATGTTTAAATTTCAACAATTTTCTTCTATCGTAAGATCACATCATTGCAAACTAATCGTGTTTTTGCTTTTTTTCATCATTAGGTTATCATTAGGTTATCATTAAGGTTTTATAATAATGTAGAAAAATAAGGTATTTAATTCATCTTATGTTTCCGATGTTGTTCGAATTCAAATAGCTATATTAAACGATAGCTTAAAACTTATAACTTTATGTGATATGAATTTTAGATTTCGACTTTTGAGTAAAGCAATAAAAATTTATTGAGTTTTCAATAGTTTGTTTTTATTTAATGCTTTCGTACAGTAGATCCGAAAAAATATCGTGTGTTATATGATTTAGATTACAAAATGAATACAAACTGTATTTGAAAGACGTATTTTGTAAAACTTTCTAGGTAGTTTTTATGAAAGAAACTAACCTATAAAACAATTACGCTCAAACATGATATATACGATATTATATTACTATTTATATTGTCATTAATTTAACCTAATACTTCGAGAAAAAAAATTAATTTAACTCAACATATTAAGTAAAAAAAAAATGATAACTTATTAAGTTTAAAGTAAAATTTTAAAAAAATAACGCGTTTAGCAACTTTATTTTAACTTTTAATTCGTTAATCCTAGCCTTTTTTATATATACATAGTAGTAACCGCAGTTAAATCGCAATTAATAAACTCAACCGATATGATCCTTGCGAATACTTCTATTTATTTATAAATACAGTTAAATTCTTTTATAACCACTGTTGATGATTACATTAATTTTGCGGCTATAGGTAAATAAACCACCCATGAAGATGTGTATATGGTTAGTTATTAAAATAGTAATCCAAAATAATATTCACGGTTCATTTATTTTTTTTAATTAATCATTTGTATATTGGTTTATACATTTTATTGTTGCATTAATACTTTCAAAACAGCTTGAAATTAATAATTGTTTACTAAATTACTGCAAATGATTAGTTACGAAAACACTCTAACATCCCATTAACGTGATTATAAAACAAAAAATTATAATTGAATATCAATAAATATGTAAAATCAATTCTTTAGAATTATGCAAATTATGTTTAATTACGTATTCCAATATGTTCTGTAAATATACGATTTTTTCATATTAATAACGCAGAAATTTTATTCCATTTCATAATAAAAGTCAAGAGTTTATTGTGACACGACCATCTACAAACTTTGATATAAAGAGTTATTCTTCTTGTGTAATGATACAATAATGTACAATGAACACAGTATTGTAATTACTTGTATAATTATTATATAATTGTTGTAACAATGTATTGTTTTATGTACTAACGTACGGTATAGTAAATATAATAGAAACCGGTATGGGAGCAGCGTATCTGATAAACGATTACAGAAATCATACGTGTGTTTGGTTGGTTCCAACAACGGTTTCTTGGTAAATAAGTGGAAGAGGTTGCGTAGTAATCACATAATCAGTGCGCGTTGGATGTGTTAGCTTACATACGTTACTAATAGATTTATTTTTCTTAATATCATAGGATTATTATTAAATAAATATTAAAAAAAATTTATTTACAACAAAAACACGATGAGATCAATAATAATGAGAAGTAATTTAAAGGTATATGCAACACACATTATTATAATTTTAATATCAGAAGAAACGTATTAAGAATGTAGGTCATATTTATATAATACTAATCGTACAATTCTTACATGTTATACATTTTAAAAACCTTTATTGATATAAATTTTAACGTAAGTTCGAAGTTATTATAATAAAATACGTGACGCAAATCAAATTATTTATACAATTTATAATTAATTAGTTAAAATACCAGACTTTCATAATCAAAGGGATCACTACCCATTTTTTAAAATGTTTAAAGGTACCTTTATTTTTTTTTTCAAAGAAAAAACAGCGAACTAGTATGATTGAAAAAAATATTGAAGACGAAACTATTTTGTAAATTTTCCGAGTACCTCTAAAATTGTATAGGGATACGGTTTTATTCTTAATTAATCATTAATTTTAACTGGCGCGTAAATGAACTTTTTAGGCGGGTTTGTTTGTAAATGGATTAAACCATTTATCAAGGAGCAAAAACCTAAGAAGAAATCACACCGTTCAGGGTCCATTAACTGTTTTAAGTGAAGATGAACAATTTTTCAAAGAAACAGGTTCGATGATGTTATATTTTAATATTATAATTTATTTATACTCGTTAAATAAATACACTTTATTTGCAATTAGTATATTTGTAAACTTTTTAATTTGTTATTTGTATATTTATTATATATACACAACATACCTTCGTGATATAAAAATATGTTAACATAGACAAGTACATGTATCAGATTGGTATTAACATTGTACAAGTATTTTTTAATTAGTAAGAAAATTTTCTCAAGAGCAAATTGCACCATTAATAAAAAAAATGGATAAAGAACATAAAATCGACGATGAACTCGTGAAAAAATTATTTGAAAACGGCGTAAATATATTACGTTATATCAATTAAACAATTTTGTAAGTAGTAATTTGTTTTTAATACTCTAGTTTATGGCTATCGAAATAGACCAAGAATATGGTGGTTCGGGATCATCATTCATGTCTACCATTTTAACTGTGGAAGAAATAGCAAAAGTCGATCCCTCGGTTTCAGTGTTGGTCGATTTACAAAATACTTTAGGAAATAATGTCATATTAAAAATTGGCAATAAAGAGCAAAAAGAAAAATATTTACCCCGACTAGCACAAGATACTGTAAGTATGCAATATAATTAAATGGATATTTTTAGTGGTTATGATTGTGTAGAGTAATGAAATGATAACTTTGTTATTGTAATCATAAAATTAGTTTTAAAATAAATTGGGATTTATTGAAAGTACAATCATTGAATAGTTTTTCATAATGAACACATTTAATTTATGTATATAGTATCGATTTTATAATTTATAATTATTATGTTCACACTTTTGACCTCAAATTCTGTCGATTAATTTATAATAAAGATAGTTTCACAAAATATTCTTTTTAAAGTGTGTATATATATATACAAACAGTACACACTTGTTGAGTACTGCGGTTAGCGTATTATCAATGTAAATTGAGAATGCGCAGACCTTAATACAAGGTTTATATGACGATTTTAACTATATTATAAGAATCAGATTTCTCTTATATTCTACGGTAGCAGTTCCCAAATTTAAGGCCTCCACATCCTTAAAAAATAGTTTAATATTCAGGGGAATCTAAACTCCAATCCAATCTCAATATATTTTTTAAATTAGTTGAAAAATCACGTCTGTATCGTGTGTGTAGTTTTAACACATGGAACACACTTTAGGAACTACTGCTTTACAAGTATACATTTCATCGTGAAACATGACTTTCCGGCGTATTTTCACTTGTACATCTTTATTATTTGTAAAAGTGAAACGATATTTCGTCGGTTCCAATTAAAATAATATTTTAATTAACGCTATTAGCTTATCGTCTCATAAAAAATAATGTATACCTACATATATTTTAAATTTTGTAAAAAGAATCATTCAGTTATCAGGCTAAAGCTGATAAAAATATATAGCATGATTAAATGTAATTTTAGTTTACAATTTTATTTTAAACAAGTTATGTCTACTATTTATTTTAAAAATTAAAGTACAAAAACATATTATGGATTTCTAAGATTGAATTACTTACAAAATTAATTTACATGATATAGCAAACTATGTACATATTATTTTAGTTTTTCTATAAATTAGAATATTAAATGTTTATTTCGCGAAAGAAACACCAATTATTAGGTATATAATTACGTTATACATATATTTTTAGGCAACCTGTATACTTATACATTATATAATATATATTATTATAAATAAATCATTTTTATTATAAAATAATAATTATACATTAGTAATAGATATATTTTTAAAAATTTAATTAATAAAGTGCAACATTTTGACTGAAAATTATCTATTTCAAAATGAAAACCTTTTTAATATCTACACAACAAACAAAATTTACACATAATTTTACAATTTCTCTAATAGCGAATTTTCAAAAAATACTCAATGAATATAAAAAATAATTTCATTGTATTAATATTTATCTTATATGGTAATTGTTTTTAGGTTAGCAGTTTTTGTTTGTCTGAGCCGTCATCAGGATCAGATGCCTTTGCTTTAAAAACCACAGCGAAAAAAGATGGAGACTTTTATTATATAAATGGAACAAAAATGTGGATATCAAATTCTGACATTGCAGGCATTTTTTATGTTTTTGCTAACGCAGACCCTTCTCAGGTAACTAGTTTTTTTGTTAAAATAAGAATTACATTTGACTTTTGGATAAACACTAATAATATAATTTTAGGGTCATAAAGGTGTAACATGCTTTCTTGTAGACCGAGATCAAGAAGGATTTTCAATCGCTAAGAAAGAAGATAAGCTAGGCATGAAAGCTTCTGGCACGTGTGTTCTTCATTTTGATAATGTCAAAGTTAGTGTTATAGATATTCAATTTAACTAGAAGTTGAATTTAATTAAACGTAATATTTATATTTTAGGTCCATAAAAATAATATTGTTGGTAAAATTGGTGAAGGTTATAAAATAGCTATTACTTTCTTGAACGAAGGACGGATTGGAATTGGTGCACAAATGGTGGGTATAGCTCAGGGATGTTTGGATCATACAATACCATACACTTTAGAAAGAAAACAATTTGGTAGTAGTATTTTTGATTTTCAAGTAAGTTTTAAAATTGTAATATTGTTTTAAGTGTTATGTATAATTTGAACTTATTCTTTATAGTCTATGCAACATCAAATTGCTCGAGCAGTAACTGAAGTTGAAACTGCTAGGTTATTAGTGTATAATACTGCACGATTGGTAGATATTGGTTTACCATTCATTAAAGAAGCAGCAATGGCTAAATATTATGCTTCAGGTAAGTTTGAAAAATACATTATTATTTAATATATATTTTTTTCTAATACATTTTAATATTACTTATAACATTAATATAAAATCATAATTTACAAATTATTTCATTACTGCAATGTTGGTCTTTTATTATTATTAAATGTTATATTATACTTAGTTTGAATTTTAACATATTTAATTTAAAAATATTTTGTTATACATTAATTTTATGCTCAATAATTGTATACTTTGGATTTTTGTAGAAGTTGCTGGTAAAGTTACATCTGTATGCATTGACTGGATGGGTGGAGTTGGTTTCACTACAGATTTTCCACAAGAAAAATTTTACAGGGATTGTAAAGTTGGTCCAATATATGAAGGAACAACTAATATACAGTTAAACACTATTGCCAAGTTTATTAAAAAGGAATATGAAAAATAATTTTATTTACCTTGTCAATTGTTATACTTTATTCATATGTATAACTTTTAATAAAATATAATACGAAATATTGTTAGAAATATAGTATACAATTAAATAAAATATTTTTAGCATATTGTGGGGCCAATTTCTAAAGTTAATAAATCTACAAAAAGCATTGTTAAAAAGGTAATAAGTAAAGAAAAATAATATAGAAATTTGTCAATTTTTATTTTGAATAAATAAATATACTAAACAAAGTAATTAAAATATTTAGATACTACGGCATCTCTAAAATTGTACAATAGGTTTACATAAGTAAGTGATGGTCTGGAGCTAATAATTAAATTTCATGACTAAAAAGATAAACACTCAAATTTTGTTATAAATTCTAGCTCATCATCATCATATGAAGGTTCTTTACTTCGTATCCAAAAAATATCTTCTAGTTTTTTTAATTCTTCTTTAGGTAATATATGAAGCGCCATATCATTGAATACATCATCATAAATAAAATCATCACAAAAATATTTTTCTATGATAAATGGAGATATTTTATTTATATAATAGGCATTTTTATTTAAAATTCTATCTGATGTTGAGGTTACTGTTTGATCTATACTATTACAAAAAATTACACATTTTGTTAGTATAATCATTTCCCAATTCGCCCACAATAAATTATTTAGTAATTGTTTTGGACAATGTGGCATATACACAAATGTACCAGGTAATAACTTCCGTTTTCCTTCTTCATTCTGACAGATTAAGTCACATCCAATTTCAGTTAAATAAATCCGTTCGTCATCAGTAAATTTTGGATCATAAATGTAACAGTTCTTTATTTGAAATTCGTTTTTAATGGTTAAAAACAAACCTAATTGGTATTTAGATTGTATACTATGAAAGAAATTTCCTAACCCATAGCACAGAATTGATGATAGATTTGATTCATTTAATACTTCTTTAATTGTAGTTGATACATTTAACCAGAATGGAGAATTTGCAACAATATTTGTACATTCTTCTATATTCCTAAAAATGTATAATCAATGTGTAATGATTCAAAAATTATATGACATATAGTTCATAAAATTTTTAAATTTGTATAAAATATACTTAAATTAATTAAAAAATAGACCTTATAAGCAGTATTAATGACACAGGTTAAAATAGATGGATGTATTAACTTAAGACCTAAACAATTACTTATTCTTACGAGTAGAGTACAAGGTCATTTAGACATCAATATTTATACTTTGAGATAAAAGTTATATACTGAACTATATATTTAAATTTTTTATCGAGTAAAGGTACAAGTAAAATTAAAAAATTACGAGACAAATATATAATTAAATAATTTGTTTAATAAACAGGCTTGTGTATATTTAAAAGATAAGACAAATTACTAAATTATACAATAATTTTAGTAAATTTATAATGATACTTTATGATGACTGCCATATGAACTCTAGTAATTTAGCCTTCAAAAAGTATATAATAAAAAAAAAAATATAATTAAAATTTGATCAACGCAGTTCATACATAGTTTAATTTATATTTATCACATATTTGAGTATTTTTTTACACATCAATACTGATAAACTATGAAAAAACTTACTTCCTATAATTTCGGGATTTTGGACAATAAAGTTTTCGATGTTTTTTTGACATAATATTATATTACCATAATCTAAATTAAATTTTATATTAACGCAGTCTTAGAAATAAATGTTGAATAGAATATCAGAACACAAATAGTAAACGTAGTTCTTCAAAATTTATAAATTAAAATTTTTTATCTAAAAACGATGAGTGATAAAATTTTAATTATTATCACTACAGATCTATACGCTAACCACTCAAACAGTGTTATCGCTTGGCGGTTGGACGTTTTTAAATTTAAAAAATAGTTAAAGATCTTAAAACATAAAATAAAATATTTATTTTTTTTATAATTTACTCGACATTTTTATGTATATAATTAATCGATTAAATAAATAGTATAGTAAGAGTATAATATAAAAAAAAACTATGTCGAACCAACAATAACTAGTGGTAAACTTTTTGCCTCATACCACGGTTGGAAAATTATGATTACCACTGTTATTTACAATAAAAAAAAAAATATATATATATATATATATAGATTATATTATATTATATTTATATAAAAATATAATATTTTATTATAAAACATGTCATGGTTACCTAATATTAATATTATGTAAAATGTCGGTAATGTTTGTATAAAAAGGAATATAATATCTGTTACATAAGTACGTATTCACCAATTCCATATATGTCCGTTACAACGTAGAATATTATTAAAGATATAATTTTTATACAGTGCATAATTACTATTCATTAATCAAAGTTAAAATATATTGATTGTTATTCAATCTTTAATTCCTTACTAATGATAATACTATAATATGAAGATACACAAATGTATAAAGTGGCCCGAATAGCGTACAATATTATTGTGGGACTAATATCGATTATTAAAATACATATTAATATATTATGTATACGATATAAGGCATTGAATGGTCGCGTTACAGTCTAATATCATTATTCAATGTGTTTTTTATATATACATCGCAGTACATCAATATTGACTTATGTAATAACTATTTTATGAATGGACAGAAGTAGATGGTAATTCATACTCAGAAGGGATTAAACTATATAAATTCGGAGTACAAATACGCTTAGCTTAGTTATATGAGTGTAGGTAACGTATTCGCAGATATCGCTGTAGTCAATTTGACCTCAGTGGCTCCTTTATTTTATCGTCCCTTGATTGTCACGTGTTTCTAAATGGTAAAAAAATAAAAGGGAGTTTTGATTTACTTGCATGGAATGTTATATGTTTTGTATTCCGTGTTATCATAATTCATGTTTCCATAGATATTGGTGAAAAATAGATTTTGTCAAAACCAGTATTATAATTAATATATTAATATTATATCAGGCAATTATTAATTAGCAGCCAGAGCAGTTGGATCTAATCGCGTTTATAAGCGCAAAGTATCGAAGTTTACGAATGGTCCATTAATAATAGATATTACTTATATTTGTTTATATATTTCTTATCCTATGTCCAATCATGCGAATAACGATTATGTCGTTATCAATTAATTAATAGTGTATATTTTCGTTCTGCAGACAAAGATCGAAAATATCGCGGGCGTTTATATGGTTTGTGGGATAAACAATGAAAACGATCCCGGACGGAATAGATAAAAAAGTTGAAAAACACCGGTTATGGACCACCGTTATATTATTATTATTAATGGTAATCGCCAATTCATTTTGCCTTGTTGCGAGTGTTCAGAAACTGTGAGCCTCGTGCGCACAATTGGCATCGACCACTACCACCGCTTCCACCACCCTATCCACGCGACCGCACTGGACACGACTACAGGAGTCATGAGCGTCGAACGTGGCATAAGCGTACCGCCACTGTTCCGTTGATACGCTTACGAAAACGTTATCATCGTTCGTCGGACACGCCACGCACGTTCGAAATTATTACAATACACGGTACCGGACACGGGGACCACGCCAACGCGGGCACCACAGACGAGCAGCGCAGTCTCTTCCGTCCAATCGTGAACGCTCGCCGTCACCCGACCGTCGGTGTCCGTGGGCGTGCGTGTGTCGTATTCTGTCTCTGTGGTAGCGGTGTGGTGTGCGCGCGCGCGCTAGTGTTCGTATGTGTGTATGTGTATGTGTGTGTGTGTATGTGTGTGTGTGCGCGTAAAAGCTGATTGCTCACTGCCGCCGAGTGTTGTGTGCGTGTGTGCGCAAGAACGAGTGACTGATTGTAGTGTGTTTCTCGCTCCTAACCTACTTCGCCAAATCACGCTATATATTTATATATATATTTTTTTTTATATATACTTATATGTATACATATATATATATATATACATACATATATATATATATATATAAGCGTATATTTGGAACTTAAAACAGAAATTCGTAGCAGTCGTCTGTCATCCATTGTGCAATTTTTAAAATTTTTTTTGTTTAAATATTACACGAAATGACTACCAACGGCGAGGAAACCACGTCGGATCGTAACGTAGAAATATGGAAGATTAAGAAGCTCATCAAGAGTTTGGAAATGGCTAGAGGGTAAGTACGAATGATCGTCACCACGTCGCCGTTATACGATTTACGCAACCACGGAATTATCGGCGTTTATTTTAACAAACGTCGAACATCTATAATGTACTTTTTCCCACCAAAACGGTGTCGTCTATAATTCTCGTACCAATATAGTCGCTATGTACATAATTCTATCTACAATGTTTGTAACTTTAATCTGTTGTCTAGGAATTTGTACTGATTTTCATAACCATTCATTACCTAATATACACATTTAGTTTTATCCATTTTTGTGGCATTAGTATTCGCGACATTCTTGAATTTCTTATGTAGGTAAAAACTTACCCATGTATTATTAAATACATAGGAGTCCTTCATATAGATTTATTTTTAAAATATTGATGTATGCATGTAATATCATTGATGTCAGTAACTCAACATTCACAAAGACTAAATAATAACATTAAATACCAAAAAATAAAAATTAATAAACCGTAACAATATATTAAATTTTTTTATGCACTTTTATGTGTATAAAAGAGATTTTATATAGACACATTTATGGTTGCGCATATAAATGGTTTAGTATATTTTTATATTGTATTCAGGATGATATCCAAAATGATACTTATAACATTTAGTTTAAAAATAATTTAAAATTTGTACCAAATAAAATACTCAATAGTACAACTAATAATTTATAAACTAATTGTGTAAGGAAGAAGATTATGTTTACAAAATAAAAATTAGATATTGCACTACCTATAATTTTTTTCCAACAAAAAATAATGATGTATTATTATATCAATCTCAATAATATGTATTTACGTGTATATATAATTAAATTTTGTTTGTTTTTAATAGTAATGGAACAAGTATGATATCATTAATCATACCACCTAAAGATCAGATTTCTAGAGTAAGCAAAATGTTGGCTGATGAATACGGTACTGCGTCAAACATCAAGTCACGTGTAAATAGATTGTCTGTGTTGGGTGCTATTACATCAGTACAGCAAAGATTAAAACTTTACACTAAAGGTAATTAAAAAAAAAATGTTTTATATATCAGGTTTAAACAATATTAAACTTTTTGTTTTTTAGTTCCCCCTAATGGATTAGTAGTTTATTGTGGAACCATTGTGACCGAAGAAGGTAAAGAAAAGAAAGTCAATATTGATTTTGAGCCATTCAAACCTATTAATACTTCTTTATACCTTTGTGATAATAAGGTAAAGTTTTATTTATATTCATATAGAAAATATTAATGTACTAAGTTTTAATTATAAATTATATTATAGTTTCACACAGAAGCACTGACAGCATTATTAGCAGATGACAATAAATTTGGGTTTATTGTAATGGACGGTAATGGTGCATTATTTGGTACACTTCAAGGAAACACCAGGGAGGTTAGTTAGAGCAGCGTATAATTTTGATATATGTGTGTTAATATATTATACACTTATTTTTATTTTTAGGTTCTTCATAAATTTACAGTTGATTTACCTAAAAAGCATGGTCGAGGAGGTCAGTCTGCTTTACGTTTTGCTCGGCTACGTATGGAAAAACGACATAATTATGTACGTAAAGTAGCAGAAGTAGCTACCCAGCTGTTTATTACGAATGACAAACCTAATATAGCTGGATTAATATTGGCTGGTAGTGCTGACTTTAAAACAGAACTCAGTCAGTCTGATATGTTTGATCCTGTAAGTATAATTAATAATATTATTTAAATAGATATATATAAATACAATAATAATTGTAATTTTATTGTAGCGATTACAAGCTAAAATTATTAAATTAGTAGATGTTTCTTATGGTGGAGAAAATGGATTTAATCAAGCTATTGAATTAGCTGCTGAATCATTACAAAATGTTAAATTTATTCAAGAAAAAAAATTAATAGGTAAGATTTGCGGATTTCCTATTCATTTTTCTATAAATTGATTATATATTGAATAACGATTAATATTATAGCGATATATCTATAATATGATTAATAGTATAATATATTAGTAGATAAAATGAAATGTGGAAAATGTTAAGGTATGTTGGTATAAGGTGGTTAAAAGATTTTTTTAATAAAGTGATAATAGAAGAGAAAATGTCAAACAAGTGGAGGAAGAGTATAGTGATACCGATATTTAAAGGTAAAGGAGATGTACAAGAATGTAGTAATTATAGAGGCATAAAGCTTATGAGCCATAGTATGAAGATTTAGGAAAAGGTCATAGATATAATAATAAGAAGAGAGACGTCAGTGACCAAAAATCAATTTAGTTTTATGTTAGGGAAGTTTACTATGGAGCTACTGTTTTGTATGAGACAGCTTGTGGAGAAATATAGGAAGAAAAAGAAATACCTTTGTATGGTGTTTATAGATTTAGGGAAAGCATATGACAGGATGCTAAGAGAGGTTTTAAATGGACATTAAGGAGGAAAGGAATATAAAAAAATATATTAATGTGGTAAAGGATATGAATGAAGGAGCGTGTACCAGTGTTAAAAGTGTATGTGGTGAAATGGAAGGCTTTAAGGTAAGAGTAGGTGTGCACCAGGTATCGGCTTTAAGCCGATGGATGTGGTTATAAAGGAGATACAGGGGGAGGTACCATGGTGTATCTTGTTTGAGGATGATATTGTTGGTAGGGGAAAGTAGGGAAGAAGTTAATCAAAGACTCGATGTGTGGAGATTAGCTCTGGAAGAGAAGGAATTAAAGATTAATAGAAGTAAGACAGAGTATATAGAGTATAAGTTTGAGGAAAAGGAACAAGTAGATGAAACGAGAAGTGGAATGATAATAGATGGGGTCAAGATAAAGGAGGTTGAATGTTTTAAGTATTTAGGGTCCATTGTACAAAAGAACAGGGGTTTTGACGATGATATAAAGTATAGGATTAGGTGTGGGTGTATCAAATAAAGAGAAGCGTCTGGTGTCTTGTGTGATATGATAATTCCAATAAGGCTGAAAGGTATGTTCTATAATAGCGTAGTGAGACCAGTTATGTTGTATGATTCAGAGTGTTGGGTGGTGGACAAGAAAATAGAGTAGAGAATGAGCGTAGCCAAGATGAGAATACTTAGATGGATGAGTGGGGTGATAAGAAAAAATAGGATAAGAAATGAATATATAAGAGGAAGCATAGGAGTATCATCGATTAGGTATAAAATGAGGGAGAATAGACTTAGATGGTTTGGTCATGTTATGAGGAGAGAAAATTTGGAAACAGTAAGAACAGTTATGGGATTGAGTGTGGAAGGAAGAAGAGGAAGGGAAGACCAAAGAATAAGTGGTTGAATAGAATTAAGTGTGATATGAGGACTGCGGATGTGTGCGTGAATGATGTGGGAGATTGATCAAGTGGAAATTGAGGACCAAGGTGGTTGACCCCAAATAGCTGGGAGAATAGAAGATAATAGAAAAGAGTCAAAAGAAGATATTAGTAGGTAAAATAATACAAATAGCAAAAAAGTATTATGTATTTTATTTTTATCTTAATCATTATTTAATATTCAATACATAATATATGTTCTATTTCTTTGATTTATGGTAATAATTGGTATTTAGGACGTTATTTTGATGAAATTAGTCAAGATACGGGAAAATATTGTTTTGGTGTAGAAGATACCTTAAAAGCTCTTGAGCTTGGATCTGTTGAAACATTAATATGTTGGGAAAATTTAGATATTCAAAGATATGTATTAAAAAATCATACAACATCTGAAGAAAAAATATTGCATTTAACTCCAGAACAAGAAAAAGACAAAACACATTTCACAGAAAGAGATGTAAGTATTATTTGAGTGACTAATTAATGTAATAATTAAATAAACATAAATATCTTAAGTAAACATCTTATTCTAATATTATGAATTTATGATATATATTTTTGTTAATAGACTGGAGTAGAATTGGAATTAGTTGAATGTCAGCCACTTTTAGAATGGTTAGCAAATAATTACAAAATGTTTGGAGCTACCTTAGAAATAATCACTGATAAATCGCAAGAAGGATCACAATTTGTAAGAGGCTTTGGTGGCATTGGAGGTTAGTATTTATTGAACAAAAAATATTTAATAATAATATCTAGAAGAATAAAAATTGGAGAACTAAAAGTTATTACATATTTTAGTTACATATATATAATATAGTAACATAATAGTCAATAAGTTTGAATTTAAAATAGTTTTCAAATTATGGTTTGAATTTATTAAGTTATAGTTTTAGGTTTAAAAATTAAAATTTATTGACAGGCATTCTCCGCTACAAGGTTGACTTTCAGTCCTTGCAAGCGGATGAGCCATTGGACGATGTGAATCTTGATGATTACTAAACTATGTTTACTAACCTAAGGTAGTTTTATTTACAATTAACAAATACTGCTGTGTGTTACATTAAAAGCATGAGTACATTTGAATTATGATTTGATTTTGTGCATGCATGATAAGTGCAATATGTATATTTTTTATCATATTAAAAGAAAAATTTGATAAATATTTGTTTTTTGTATAAATATTTCAATTATTATTTTAATAAAGATCATTTTAATTAGTTTATTGAAAAGTATAAATCTTAGTAATAGAAAAAAATAATTTATTATTTATACTATGATTTTCATTTTCTTTAGATAAGAAAATTTGTTTTTTGTCCTATATTTGATAACTATATTTTTGGACATTGAAATTTAAACACACACACGCATACATATATGTATATCCTATGTAAACATAAATTTTATCAATTATGAAAAAATGGACAAATGTATTTATTTTTAGGTATTAGAATTATGTATTTTTATCAATTGAATATTTGATATTTTAATCGGAAATTATTGAGAAGTATTGAATTTTTTCAAAATAATTGTTTAAATATTACATTATAAAAGTTATTTAAAATAAATATTAAAGTTAAAAAATTAATTTTTAGATAATGTAAATCAAATAAAAGTTAAAAGTTTTATGATTGTTACTTTAATGAATACCATATTAAAATTAGAACTTAAAAACTTTGCTTATATATGGTATTAAAAGTCTCATTTAAAAATAAATTTTTTATTTTTATATATTTGAGTGTAGATAAATAATTTTTTTTTGTCTTAGTTTTTTCAAAAATATTGGATTTAAATACTATTTGAGTAGTATATTAACCCAAGAATCATGCAGTATTGTATAAAATTTACCTTATAAGAATATTAGTATTTGTAATAAATTGTATGATTTGTATTGCGTATGAGTGTTTAAATAATTTTTTATGCTTAATTTTTGTTTATTTTTTTATTGTATTATATTTAATTTTTTTAGGGAAAACATCATTTTTTTAATTCAAAATAAAATTTAAACAATAATAGTATTTAGTTAAATATATTTGTTGATAAAAATATTTTGTTACTGTGAATGTTTTCCCTAAATTGTATATGTGCGTTTGTAATTTAATTGTTAAATTGTATATTGTTTTTTGTGTATTTTAGGATTATTACGTTATAAAGTCGATTTCCAAAGTATGCAATGTGACGATTTGGATCCAAATGAACTTTATGATATTGATGATTATTAGGAGGTGATTATTAATTAGAATTCCTTGGGCAACTACAAATAAGTACAGTTCATCTTAGTATAAGCATGTTGAAAAAAGAATTATATTATTTTAAACATAAATAATTTCCTATACTTGATGTTATCTCTTTTTTCAAAAGTAACAAAAATCAATATTCCATTAAATGTAAAAAAATATATTTAAGTATTTTAACATTTCATATTTTGTTTCCCTTTGTTATTTGTTAAATATTCCATTAATATTATGCATACATATACAACAAGTAATACAGGGTGATGCATAAATATTAATACAGGTTTTTTGACAATTTTTTTCTCATACAAATTTTAATTTACACTTAATGAACTAATAAATGGATACCCACTACCAATTCATTTTTTTATTTCTTCATAATGTTAACCTAGAAATAAAATTCTTTGTTGTACATTACATATACATTTTATATTGTTTTTAAACAACTAAAATCAAATACGAAAATGTTTGATTTGATAATTTAAAATGCCTCGTGTTACCTTTTTTAAATTCTTCTATATGTAAAATAATTATGATATATTTAGATTTAATATTATATAATTTTTATGTAGATATTTATATTTTTTCTTATTTATCTAATGGTATTAATGTAATTGATATTATTGTTTTCTTCAAGTTTAACATCATTTTATTGTAGGAAATATTTTTGTCGAATAATATTTATTGATTCAACATTGCAAAGACACAATTGCATATTAATTTTTATTTATTCAATTTGCTCAACTGCTACAAACTATGAATATAATTAGATTAAACATCTTATTAAAAACTTTATATGAGTATATTTTTTATGTCCACTAATAATAAATATTTTTTTTGTTTTTTCCTTCATTGTCAACATACAAAACTATTACTTTTTATTTAATATTTGCCGAATTGAGTTTTAATTAATTTTTAGATCTTTCAAGAAAAATAAAACAATAATTACAAACATTCTATATGTGTACACATGCTCTTTGGGTGAAATACAAATATTTAAGCGACCATGTGATAGTATACAATTTGTAATTTGTACTATGTCTAAATTTAAAGTATAAATTATTTACAGGAGTGGCCTTAGGATTTTGTGACTTATTGAATTGCTTTTGTGTGGGACACCTTAGATAGTTAGTTTTTTAAACTAGTAGTCTAATTTATATTTGTATTTTATATATATATTTTTTAATTGTAAAAAAATATAATATTAAAAATAGAAGCTTTATATCTAATACGTAAAAATAATTTTTTTTCAATATGTTGTACATTTTTTTCCCGATAGTTGTTTATTTTTATTTTTGAATTAGTAAAAATTTGTATAATAATATATGGTATATTATAATTAATTTTGCAAAAAAGGGGTTTAAAAATATAAAATTATACAAACTATATAGAAACATATAGAGTATTGCGTTTATACATTTATTTAAGTTAATAACGTTTGTAAAATGAGATAATATATTTGATATATCAGTACTCATTTTAATCTTTCAATTCTCAAAAACAAAAACAATGGTTTAATATTCATATTCAAGTAATACAGTTTTACAAGTGTATTATGTAACGTGTATAGTAAATATATATATTCCTAATACAAAATTCTTATCAAAAAATTTTTTAATGTTTTTTTGTTTCCTCGTGTATAATCCCAGTTATTCTTTTTTTTTTTATTATTAGTAAATCACACATCTTTCATTCTCACTAATGTGGTCTTTGACAGTGACACCAATTTTGAACATATCAACGTATCCAAGTTATTATTTTAACAGGCTAGAAATTATTTTATTTAGGGGTCAATATTTTGTGGTATTCTGCCAATAAAATCACTCTTCTAACCTAATTTTTATAAAAACAATATAAATCATATATTGCTACACTTTATTATTTTTATAAACAAATGTGTGAAATAAGAATAAACTGCTGTGTTTTTATGGTTCTTTGCAATTTTTTCAGTACAATTTTTTGACAACAATCAGTTTGTTATTGGTTTTTCAATTGTTAAGAATATATTAAACATTGCGATTTAACATCCATATTATGTATTTTTTACTGTGGATGCTATTAGTAAAGCACTTATTTCTATGTCATAGTAAATCTGTAGGTTCTGATGACATAATAAGGTAATTCTTTATTATATAAGACGTAAAACCTTCGGATTTAATCCGTTTATGTTTAACACATCAACATATTATTCATTCATAAAAACTAATTTAAAAATTAGATTAGAATCGGTTAGGTAAGAAAAATATAAAACATTTTTGTTACTATTTTGTAAATTAGTCACATACTTCACATATATATATTATAACTGCTTCTTGAGATAGTGAATAACAGAAGTATTTTATTATGTTAATTTTGATATTGAAGTTTTCATTTATCTTAAGAGATTAGGGTTAAATAGTGGACAGATAACATTAATATCCATTATATTGTGAATACTGTATATTTTACTTAATAGAATAAAAGTAATTCAGATATATGTATTAAAATTAAATAAAATTCCCTAAAAAAATGTGTTAGGATTTTAAAACCATTTTTAATTTAATGAAAAGTAGTTGGTGGTTTAGATTATTGATGAAAATAAATATAACATATTTGTTAATTGAAATTTAATTATTCAAAATTATGAATAGATAGTAAATAAAAAAATAATTTTAGTTTGTATATTAATCTAGAAATACATATTAACTATACAGAAATATTGAAATAACATGCGAATAATTTAAAATCAGGAAGTCAATTAATGTATTCTTTATACAAAAATATGTTTATGTATGAATAATAGACTACTAAAATATAAACATAATTATATTTAATTTAAATTCTTTTTAAGTAAAAAATTTAGTGTTCTCTTAATAGTTGGAATCTTCGATCGAGATCCATTTCTTCACCTTCCAAACTGTTGTCTGGTACATTTGGGAGGTCTAGAAAATTTGGGGATTTTTTAATTGTTACTGTAAATAAATTATACGCAATTAAAAAAATACCTGGAATATGACGTATTTCTTTACTTGATATGTTTGATTCATCCTTATTCAAGAGATGAGCAAGTTCATCTTCTAATTCTTGTTCATTATGTTTAATATCAACTAAACTACTCATCGCTGATTGCATATCTTTGTGTTCATTTATAACCTAAATAACAACAATACATATAATTTTCATAATTTAAAACCAATTTATTATTGTTATTTATTACTTCTGATAATTCTGCCATTGTGTCATCAACATTATCAATTGTGAGACCAGAATCCTTAGCAGTTAGTTTTAAAGCTGCCAGTCCATGAGCATATGATTTTAATACCTGCACAATTGTAATTTAAATCTTAAAATTATAAAAAGTGAAAATAAAAAACTTGTAAATATTAATTATTCTTGTTCATTATTTTACTTCGGAATTATATTTGGATTCTTCTATTCTTGAAATTAAAGCTTGTATGTTATCAAGAGACTTCAATTGTTTTTCCATTCGTTTTTCAATTTCTTTCTTTTTTCGTAGATATGTTAGTGCCTAAAATTGTTATGTTTACAATATGCTGCATCACAAATTATTTTACCAACTTACAATAGGCTTCATATTTTTAGCTATATACATTTTGGCTTCGTTGATTAAAGATTCTTTTTCAACATCCATATTGCTTATCTCACCAATTAATATTTTTTCAGTCTCTTTTAACTTAAAAAAGTTTTTTTCTAAATCTGATATAGGTTCAACATTATTGCCTTTACTTGCCATTTTCACTAATGTTTTATTCGCTACTAAATGTTCACCTCGTTCTACAAAAACTTTATTACGAATTTCTAAGGAATGTATTATAAGTTCAGTAGTAGTCATTGATATATCATTATTCCACATGTCACTAAGGCGTTTTTGTAAATCATCCATAAAAAATATTTGCGATTGGTCACTTATAGATATTGTGTTGAATACATCATTAGCTTGATCCTTTGAATAAATAAAAGTTTAGTCATAAATTATTTAGATTATACGAATAATTTATAATTTACCTCAATTAAACGTAATATTACATAGTCAGATTTTTCATCAAAAGTGATAGTTGGTGATAAAATTGATTCTTTTATCTTACCCATAGACCATGAAAGTGGACTTTTAACCAAAGTATTTACAGCCCAAGATGACCAATTACTGTTACTTTGACATGTCATTTGTTCAAATTCTGATCGAGATTTAAGAATACCTTCTCTGAAAAAAATTAATTTAATTATAAATAAATATTTAATAACTTTATTATCGTATAATTATTAAATTGTTCTGAAAATATTTGATTGTTTTATTATTTGTAAATAAAGTAATTTTAATATTAAAAAAAAAATTTTGATTTTAAACGATCGACGTTTGTAACATTTTTTCTTTTAAAAATCAAGCTGATAAGAGTATTGTGAAAAATACAATTTATTCAATTATCCAATAAACTACGATTTTGATAGGTCAAATTACTATTTGATCTATATACGAATTGGTTTGATTTTGTCAAAGTATTTTTAATAAACCAAGTATACGACAATTTTAATTATTTTTATTTTTTTTAACATAACAATTTGGTTTTAGTTTTTATATGTTAAGTATTTCAAATCCAAAAATTAAAAATTATTATGGTAATTTATAATTATGAATTATAATATTGAAAAAAGTCAAAAAGGTTAATGCGGGTAAATTCCTAAATTGTATTCTAATAATAAAGATTATAATTAATCTTAATTTATTATATATTTTACCTAAACATATCCTCAACAACAGTCAGTAGACATAATGGAGATCGTCCTTTGTATACGAACCATGTTTTCAATTCACTGATAGTAAATAAACAACGATATCGTCGATTGCACTCTGTTATTATAGCACTTTTCCAGAACTTCATTTTGCTGTCATAATTTACTTCATTTACTTCTCGATTTTTAAATGGAGCCATCAACACTGTAAGACGTTCATCAGACAGACCTTCGGACCATTTTTGATTAGACATGGTTACTTATTGAAATAATCAGCCCTTTTTAAAATTACTTAACGAAATTTACGCGAAAAAATACAATTTTTAATTTAACGGTTTTGTTATAGATAATTTATAGTTAATATATAAATCGTTTTATACATTTCAAACCTCTTAAACCTAATTTATTTATATTATAACTCGGCAATCTGTATGATAATAATATATCATTATCACTTTGTAACGAATACAAATCAGTTGTTGTAAATGAACTGCATATCTGTTCAGTATCAATAGTGATAAGTTGTATTAACAACTGAAAAATTACGAAGTATCAGGAACACGTCGGTACGACCGTAGAATAAATGAATTATATTCTGCGGTATGGCTACTTTATACAATATCAATAATTAACTCTACGGGTTTCCTCAAGATTTATACGTACTGTAGTATTCGAAGTATAGAAATTAGTACTATGCTATAAATCTGGAGGTTATCTAAATTACCGGACGAAAACATTTCAATTATGTCCACGTAAGCGCTAATATTTTGTCTAAAGCGTAGTTGGTTAATGTTTTTTGAGGTTATGTTATTTTGTGAGGGACGTCGTTCTTTATAATGGTGATGTCACCCGATCTAATTTCGGAAGACCGAGAAATTGTTTTCGAACTACAATACTTTTTGTCGAAATGACTATAAAATAAATAACGATATCGGTCATTTTAGAGCGTTCATGTCACTAGATGCTCTTCTAAATTATTGCGGTGCATTATGGACAAAATATAGTTATCATTTCTTATCAGAAGCAAGTGCGGCAGAAGATAAGATAAAGGTCCTCAGACCTCAATAAATGTCCCGTATGACTAATGATGGAATATTTTACATTTCGCAATATTTTATTTTTATTGAACCAATGTTATTGATGTGAGTTACTGTCAAGCGCTGGCTAACCATGTATTAATAATTACGAGAGCTTTTTACATTTTGTATCCAATATCCGTGCGTTTATTTTATGATGGATGTAACAGAAGTACACGGTGAGTACAAATGTTCATATATTTTAAGTTTTTGGAAGGTATAAAACAGGAAATTTCGTTATTTCTAATTTTCTTTTAAAATACTTTACTACCTAGTTGTTTTGAGTAAAAATAATTAAGAAATTATTAAATACATAAAAAATAACTGTTTAAAGTTGAACAAAATTCTTTTGTTCTATAAGATATGCACTTATTTAATTAGGTGCAAACATAATAATAATATAATATTGGTATTTAACGTGTAGATGTACTTAAACAGTACTTATCTAAAATACAATTGACAAACAGTGTTCTAAAAGAATGATATATCAAAAATTTTATTGAGACTATATCTGCATATGTATTTAGGTAGTTTGATAATAACTAATTAAACATGGAAATTGTAAAACCAATATCTGTTAAAAAGTTATTCGTAACTGTTGTTTCTCCGATATGAGTATATATTATTTTTTACGAGTTGCGCAACAATTTTATTATTAATTATAACATCTAATGCCTTAATAACAGCCTCAATGTTATTAAATATAGTATATAGATAAAGCATGATTGATTTTCATGATTGTGATATAGTATGCAATCTATTATTAATTTTTAAATGTAATATACGATCTACCGATATTATATCAATAGCGATCTATTATTAAGAATGTATAACACAATTATAACTTGTACTTACCTAATTTAAAATATAAGTGAAAATCACTTTTTCAATTAAAGCACAATATTTACAAATAGGTAAAAAATAAAAATTAAGCACCTAAATATTTATTAAGAGAAATTAATTTTACATGTAATATTTTTTATCAAAATCTAGTTCATTACATCATTCACGAATTTTGATTTTAATTTAGTTGTTCGGCGAGTTAAGAATGATGATGCAATCGAAATTTGTTGGTCGAACTTGGTTTTGAAGTTTGTAATTTTTAAAATTATTTTTGACGAACGCGCGCTTTTTGATTACACTATCGTGATAATGCACACGTTCACATTGTATTTTATCATACTGGAATTATTATTGGAACATGGAATCGTTTATTATTTAATATTACTTTTATAGAAATTAGTCAAACACGTTTAACAACTAATGATTTTTATAAAAAAAACTTAAGAATTAAAAACCAAATTTTATTATTTCCTCGGTTGAATTATCTTGCATTGTTTTTCTATTTCAAACATAGTATGGACATATTAAAAGGGTTGTAAATATTACTTTTTACTATCTTTAGTATTATTATCTTTTCACTTAATATCGTAATCATATTTTTCGCGCTAAATTGTGTTCCTTTACAGTTGATACATGATAACTAAGAAATATTTTTTTTTTAAATTTTATATTTCTTAAATAATTTATCAAAAGTCATAACCAAATAATACGTTTTATCAGTGTAATCAGCTGTGATTTTAAATCGTGTATATTATGTATGATACAATCTTAATCGAGATCAGTTAAAACACGATATAATATCAAGTTTTGACGAATATGCGAGAAGAAAATATAAATTTCAAATATTACATATTTTTTTGTTAGAGCAGTGCCCAAATATTTTTATTCGATTTCTGTAATTAAAATTTAAAAGTAATAATTATAATACTTTTAGGTACGAAACTTTTATGTTTATGGCATTGGTTTGTACTACTTGTAAGTAGTCTTGTCATTTAATAGAAAAATTAATAACTATCTACATTGTTTCAATATGACTCTATAAATTAAAATTTTTCGTCAATATCGTTATTGTAATAAAATAATTTGAATACAAACGATTATTCCAATATTTTTCAGTTTTTAAAAATGTGTTTGAAATGGCAAAGAGCACGGCAAATATACATAACAGAAAAAAAATGTTAGAATAATTCATATACTTATTATACCTACTTATATTCTATACATATTACTTTATGAACTTATATTTAAAATCAGTTTTAAGTACTTATACAAATTAAATTTAATAGTAGATTACATACTATGTTACAGCTATATATATATAATGTGTTTAATTTTTTTTGCTTCTAGAATTTTCATTAAATAATTCAATAATAATATTGTACAATTATAATTATTTTTGGATATATTCTAAAATAATTATAATTGTAATGTAATAATTCTATTTATGAATGTTTCAATAAAGTAATATAGTGTTTGAAGAAGTTGTATGAAATTATTTTGTTATTGTTTTTAAAAATAGCTTACCAAATATTTTTTATAATTAAATGTAAGAAATAAATATATGGTAATTAATAAATATTTTATTTCACATCAAGAACATTGTTGAACTAATTTGAAATAATGTAACTTAAGAATTATTGTGAGTTATAACAATTTGATGTAAATTTAATGAATTGTTTATATTGTATATTTCTCTTTTATTTTATATATGATTTAAATTGCAATATTTTTTATCTTTCACTATTACATAATTATATTTCAGTTTAATTATTAATGATAAATCTACGTTATTTATTATATTTAATTTAAATTTAAAAGTGAATAATTGAAAGGTTATTTATTTTTTTGTTTTTATTTGATCTTTTATAAAAATAACTTTTTATAAATAATATTTAATATGAATCAAATATTTAATTTGTGTTAAAAATTAAAGTAGGTATTTATTTTATTATAACTATATATATTTTGTTAATGTTCTCTTTAAAATAAATTTTTTGTTATATTATAATTGACTTTGTAAATGTTTTATCAATTTACATTCAAATAACAAAAATAGTAAAATAATTGGATAAAATATATTTTAAATATATACTTAATATATTAATAATACTTGTAACTTGAAAGACTTATAATGCAGAACCAAAAAATTAAAAAATTAACTATTCTGATAGTCTTTTTAAACATACATATTAGACATATTTATAACTTAAACATGTTATATATTCTATATTTCTATATAAAATACAATTATTGTAACTATATAACAACATATTATGTTTATTTTTAATTAAGTACCTAATGATAAACACTTTATGAACATGGTAAGTTGCAGTTATCTGTATTTAACATAATCTAAGAGTCTAAAATTAAATACAAGTAATAATATTGCGTAGTAAAATTGGCGACAATGGTTTTTTAAATTTTTTTTCAGTATTGTTTTTTGTGAATGGCAACAACGTCTAGGCACATTGTAATATTTTTTAAAAATTAGTTAAATGTTACGAATATCAATATATTGAAATTGGTATTTGAAATGATCGTAAAAAACGAAACTAAAGTCAACAGAACATCTATAAAGTTAATAATTTCATTTTGATTAACGATGGAAATAAAAGTAGTGAATTCACTACACTAAGATAACTATTGTTATATAATGATATGCTGTGTTTATGGAAAATAGGTCGGACTAAGGTGTAGTGTATTACGTGTTAGGTTGTTATCAATATCAAAATAGAAAAAGGATTATTAGTAGGATATTTATAAATATATATATTCCTTCCAAAGTCGGTAAATATTACCTAATATAAGTAATAAATGTGTTGGTGAACCAAAAGTGTTAATTATGTCCAAAGTATGGTTCAAATAATTGCTGTTACAATAAGTAGTAATACTATCATATATGAAATAATGAAGAATTTACGATAGAGACGTAAATGGCTAAACTTGAAGTCTCGGACAAAATGGAACGTTTGATTTTTTTTATGTGCCGTTCTTACGGTCAATAAAATATAAAACATTTGACGGTTTACGACGCTGTTCGCGCATTTTTAAAACAAAAAAATGTTGCCTAATTTTTTCAACAGCTTACGTGATGAGAAAATCGCTATTACAACATCAAATATAATTAGTTATCTTCGCGTTGTTTGAAATCGTCAACAAATTAAAATAGGATAAATACGCGAAACCGAAAATTAACATAAGTTGATCGAACGAAACGAGATTTGTATCGATTAGCCTATCACACTATAATTTTGTTTTTGCTCGTTCGAAACTTGTTTGTTACGGACAGCTAGAAGAAGCCGTCGTCAGGTGAGTGGTTACGGTGTTCTGTGAGTCGAGAATATTTCTCGATTCGCCGAAACGTCACGTAGGAATTGGCTAATTCCGGTGTGGCTACACGGGTTTAGCAGCGACGTGCGCCGCGTTATGACGTATTTTATGTTTACGATATTATGCTCAAGAAACCTAATAAATTGCGTCGTTTAATATATATATATATATATATATATATACCTATATACTTAGGTATATATTGGCGTGCGTGTGTTCGACGACCTGTTTTGTTTCCGAAATTTCGACGAATACATAAATTGTATTTACGCGTCGTGGGATAATAATGTTTCCAACGCGTTGCGTCGTTTCGGGCTGGTCGATTTTCAGATTCCAATCGTTCAGATGAGAGATGATGACAACCAAATTATGACGACATTACTGCGGTACAGTAACTTGTGTGTACTTACGTCGCTCTGTAAACGTGTATTGGTGGACGCTTTGAAGGTCACATTTTATAAAATTACCACATCTCGTTTTTATTAATTGCACATATACGAAATTATATATATATATATATATATGATTATTTTATTTATTCGTACTGTGTGAATCAAACGTGGTACATATTAAAATATTATAGCGTAATCGACTTTAACGAACGAAAGTAGACGAGACGATAAAAAAGGGTAAACGATTAATCTTTATGAAATAAATCGTTTTGTTTTTTTGTCATTGCCCGTTTTCGCGAATGTGTTTTTTCCCCACCTAATCGTACATTGTAACGAATGCCATAAAGGAAACTATAGGACGTAATATTCGCCACGTTTGTTGTTTTTTTCTTTAAATACACGCGTAACGGGTACTTGATATTAGCAATCGTAGCGTTATTCAACGCGGGTTTTTTTTAGGAATATGTTCGACGAATTGTAATTCAACGTTTCGATCTAACGATGACGGACACGTGCCGCCGGAAGTTTTTTACGGTTTCTTGTTGTTGTTGATTTGGTTGAAAATGTCGCCGTCGTCTCGGTTGGCCGACCCGGACGTCCCAGCGTGCGCGTTCGACAGAATTTGACATGACCAGAAAGCGGCCGCCGATATGGTCGTGTGATGTAACGTTCGTAAGTGTTCCGCACGTGACGAGAACACACGGACGTGTCGTTATACCGCTCGTCGTAGGCTATTATATATTTCGTCCAAAGACCGTACGCACGCGGGTTCGCTTGCACGAAGTCCAGGATCGTGTAACGAAAGAAAGTAGGGGGAATTTTTATTTTGGGTATATTATTGACACGATGTTTGCCGCCGCCCCTTTTTTCGTTGATGTGTCGGAACGGGCGGCGGGTATTGCCGTCGATTTCTGTCTTTTTAGTACCGCCGTACGCTGAACGTTGTTCGCGTTTTTTTAATTCTCTGAACGGAGAATGCTGTAAATAATTGGCGGCGCGCATTTTCGATTTTACGATCGCGGCGAACATTACGAAAAACGATTCCAAAATCGTTTTTGCCGTCGATTGCGTCGCGAAATGAACCGCCTGATCACGCGCCTGTGATTTCACTGTATGACGTTTGTGCTCATGTCTATTAAGTTTTTATATAAGAAGTACGCGGATTTGTCTGAGCGGGTCGTAACCTCGTCAATTTGTTGTCGTCTATACGGTTTTTATAGCATCCGTCGTGTTTACGTAACTATTGTTGTGTAGCTTAGGTTTTAGGCAACGCACGTATTTATTTAATATTTTATTAACCGGATATCGTTGTTCATTTTACAGGCTGTAGATTTAGAACTAGGAAAACTGTACTAGCGCACTAAATAGTACAGTTAGTATCTCTACTTTGTTAAAAATATTTTCTTATTTAACGTCAGTGATTCTTTTGCTTGTTAAACTAGACTAAAATACGTTTTATTTAGGCGTCGTTGTTTTTTTGTTTATTATAAAGACGTTTCCTATCGTATTCAGTGACATCTGCTTAAGTTATCTTTAATATCGGTCAATTTATACGGTTTAATTATGTTGGGATTTACGCAATTGATTATTATATATTATATAATATGAGTGTATTTTGAGAAATTTTTTTCTCTACGTATTGTTTACAGCCTTCCACTGTTTTCAATAAATTTCTTGCGAATTCCACTGTGTGCCAGAATACGAAAATAATTAAAAAACGATTCTCGAGTACGCGAAGTATCTTCATATTCAGAATATGTTTTGTCGAACATTTTTACGTGTGGCCTGTGTGTAGATGTTCACCAATTTTTTATCTTTTATTCGGGGAAAAATGCGTAGTGTCGAAAATTTTTTAAAAAGAATAATGAATAAGACGCGATGGTTCATAAAAAATGATGCTTTAATAAAATTAAAGTCAATGACGTATCCAATATGTAAATTACTTGTTTAATATCTTATAATTGTCGTATATAGGGTATTCATTAATCTATTAAAAATATTCGTGGTAATAATTATCGAATAATATAATATTTAAGTAATTAACTTTTAATAGTATTTAATATTGAGTATTATTCTTTTTAAAACGATAGTGAAGATGATTAATGCAATAATGTTTGTTTCAATAATAGATTCTGTATTTCATTATACTTCTGTGTATAACTCGTTTATTGTTTTATTAAGTCGGTTATATTTTTAAATATTTTTGTTTGAAATAGAATATATTTATTAGCGTTTAATATGATCCGACGATATTCGTCTTTTGAATCTGCATACATATTATTAAAATGCGTTTTAAATATTGACTAGGAAATAAAACGTAAGTATACTATTTTTTACCTTCGACGATTTTACTGGCGGGCAGCGGTATGGTTGTCGTCACCAACATTGATATTGGTACCAATATTGTTTCACGGTATTTTGATATCGTGGAATTAGATTACCGAAAGACCGAAATTAATAATTGTATTGTATTGAGTGAATATAAAATAGTCGAAAACACACCTCAACATATTTATATAACTGAAACGCGTATTACTGCATAATTAAGTTGATTGATTGATTGACTAATTTTATATTTTAAAATATAAGTTAATTGACAAATTTTATAGTTTAGACGTCAATGAGTATAACGAGGTTTAGGACGTTATTTAAATTGATAAATTTTGATTGGTGTAGTTAATCGTGGCAGTTATAATTATCGAATATGTGCAGTGTACCACGAATTTATTATTAATACAATAAAAAAAAATGAGTTAACGTTTTCGAATGATATTCTTTTACAATGCAATGATATTAGTTATTTTTTCACAAAATATTCTCAGATATCTATTATCTATTACTTTCATTTAAAATGACAATTGTTTGTATTAGAAAAATGGTATACTTGTAAAAATAAACATTTAGGGTCGATTTCAACTTTAACAAAAAGTAATGGGTATTAATTAAAGTATTTAAATTAAGCGTATACTCGTGTGTGTGTGTTAATTTATATTTTAAATTTATTCGTATATCATAATAAAAACATTATATTCTATAAAGTGCTACTATATAGAAATGTTAGGTATAATTTAATATAACGATATTTTATTATACAATAACAATGTACATCAGTGTCAGAGAAAAGTAGTAATAATGTATCACGTATGAAAAAAAATGAAATATTTTTTTTTGTTTAATCGCGAAATATTTCGTGAGTATTGTCGAAGACTTATTTTCAATTAAATAATTCGTGTACGTAAAATTTGTATTTTGCGCATCGCGTAATATGTAAAATATACGTAATATTATTTTCATAATGTTATTCGATTGTTATTTTGGCGCATATGTAAGCTTCATTTGTATTGAAGTCTACGTTATTTTGTTTGACCGGTAATTAACATTTAATTGCATATTTACATTTGAGAAATCAAGTTTTATCACGACAGAACCGGCATTTTCAAGGTTAAAACATCTAAAGTGTGTAACGAAACATAGAAATTGAACAGTAAATGTATGACGTGATTACAGTTCATTATTGATACACCCGTATATCGTGTTGTTTTACGTTCAACTTGATCCTGAATCAAGTTGTAATATTATCGTTATTAGTTTTGTCCGCATGGTCGATAATATCGATTGCAATTTAGGTATTAAAATTATGAATTATAATAAACTATACTGTAAAATGTATATATGCAATAGGATAGTCATTATTTGTAAGTATTAATATTTTACTCGAGACCATCCTTCTAATTTGTTCTTTATTTGAGAAAATAATGACACGTTAAAATATTTGGCTGACAGAATATTAACTTTAAGCCAACCTATATGTCAAGAAGGTTAACATTTGTGTAAAAGGGATCGTTTATATATTTTTCCTGTACATCAAATAATGATAGTAACAGTTAATTTTATAATGCTATAAAATGTTCTCTGTAAAGGTAATTCAATACATTACTGATAAATTATTTTATTTATATTTCTTTACAAATATTTTTAATCTGGCTTTACATGTATCTATTTTTCTTGCACTTAACTCAAATACGTATCATTAAAAAAAACAATTTATATAGTTATCTATTGGAATAATCAGTTTTACTATAATAAAAATAGTTCTAATTATTTGTTTGTATAGTTAAAAGTGACTTTATTTGGTTTCGTATAAATTACATGTATTGTTATTTTTAAACAGGCGAATATTTCATGGAGTTTGTAATGAATTCTGTAATCAATAAATATTTGAAGGACAAAATGCTTTTGTTTTTAATGTTTGTTATAGTTTTGTTATATTATTCTTCAATTAATTTTTATTTATTTAGTAATTTTTATAATTTATATTTTTAGTTTAATGTCGAAAATATTAAAAAGCTAGTTGTTATTACATTTATTGGAGACCATTTGATTGATGAGAAATGTATCATAATAACTAAACGCTTTAAAAAATTAGATATTATTGACCATTTACATAGGATGATGAAAAATACTTAGAATTCTATTGTTCTAATACAAATATGGTGTCACAATAAGACGAATCTCTTAGTAAAATAATTAATTTTATTTAAAAACTTTTTTCTAGAAAATGCTATAATAATTTTTATTATATGATATTTAATTGTTTAAAATAATTTTGTCTTTATTACGATATCAGGTTTTTAATTTCATTACTGTCCACTTTGGAAAATTTTAAATAATACAATATTGGGACTAATTTAACGAAACTGTGCAATAATCTGTAAAGTTAAAGAATTACATTTATTAGTTTATAAAATATTGTTTATCATTTTTATCTATACTAAAAGTTTAAAAAAATTGTTTCACATTCAAGATCGAAGTATGTGTTCTTTCTTTAAAAAAGTAAGTTAATATATTTATTTTGATATTTAATAGTGTTAGAATTAAGAACGAGTAATTGATTGTATAGGGGAATGGTAAATTTTAAGTAAGATAATTAAATGTATTGATTTTATAATGAGGAGTTTTATTATTTTTGTTGATATACGCTTCTTTGGGTAAAATCAATTGATAATTGAATACCGGTGATATTTTATTAAGAATTCACTTATTAATTTTTTTGTAGTTTAAAAATGAAATTGAAAAATTTCTGAAAAAATCTCGAAAAGAATCGTAAGCGCGTGTTTTTTACTATTATTTAAATTTTACAATCGTTTTCAATTATTGATTAATACTTTTAAATCTAAAATAATAATGTGCTAAATAACTGACATATTTCAAAATAAGCTAAATAAGAGCGTTTTTTATATTTCTACACGTATTTTCATTTAGTGGTCGATTTTTAAATTAAAATAAATTTATGATCTTTAAAAATCGATTTAATGTTCATCGGATATCGATAGTTCTTATCGAATAGTTTCGATAGTAAGGCTTTGATTCATTTAAAAGTAGTTTTCAAAGACCAATACAGACATTATCAGTTGTCAGTTGACTAGGTCTGCGCTGACGCAAGGACGGAAAGTAGTGTTTTTAGAATAATTGACGAATACTTTATATCATTTGTGTTTAATGTCGTAAAAAATAATTGGTTTTAATTGAATGTTTTTTTGGAATATAAACAAATCGAGCATAAAATTAGTAAGTTTTATTAAGTTTATTATTATGTAATATTATTTAATTTTAATAATTTATTAAAATAAATAATACATTTTATTAAAATGTATTCATTAGTTAAATATTATTTAAAAACAATACGTTTTAAATTCAAACGATATTATATATTTTTTTAAATTAAAAGAACCTAACAAATTCGTTTTAACTCGTTTTTTGTAATTGTAATATTTTTAAATATTATATTTAACATTGTTCATTCTATATATTCTATCTTTAATTACTTCTTTATTATTTTATTCCATATACAATTTTCAGAAATAAAAATAAATTTATATTAATATTTGCATTTGTAAAAATGCTATTAGATTTAACAATTTTTTCACTGATATTTCCAGAAATTGTTATTTACTAATTGAATAGACAAATGTCAAAAATCATTAAATTGTCATTAAAATTTATGTATGCTTGTATAATTAGAATTTTATAAATTCACAATAATAATTAACGTTTAAGTTTCACAATTTAATTACTTACATAGTTTTTAAAAATGTCTACTACACATTTAAACGACGAATAACGCGAAGTGTTAATAAATATTATAAACTATATTTAAACAATAACGTTTTCTAAACATAAACATTTCCATAAATTACGTTTAACTTTTTAAGTTCATAGTCCTAACAGAAAATGTGCTGACGTCACGAAGGTCATGAAGGTCTTTTCCTCCTAACAGGTTATGCGCGCGTGTTAATATTATCTCAATTTCTCGTAGCTATTATTAAAAGTTATTTAAGGCTTTAATTATGTGAAATTTGTAAAAAAAGAAACGATATATTTCTTGTATTTTAAAAGAGCGTAATTTAGCCCATAATTAATATTAATAAATATCGATTAAGTTGATCGCGTAGTAAATATTAAATTATTTCAAAGTGTCGATTTAAAAGGTGTGCGTGATATTAATGTGTTGTGATTAAGGATCATTACTTAATGTTTACTTAGTATATTAATATGGACGTAGCTTTGTCGTGTTTACGTAAGTTTAAAGTAAAATGTTCTGTTAATACATATTAAAGATAAAAATGATACTTGGGTAATGTCAGTTTTTTCAATACCTTGTAAATTTACTTTAAAATAAAAACGTAAAAAAATAATAGCAAAAGAACGCACATAACGTTATATTACAAGATACATTTGATAATTTAATCAAAATTAAGGATGACAGAACTATAAATTTCGTAGAAGTAATTATACGATATTTATTAATAAACGTCCGTTATTTTGTTTTATGGACACTACAATTCTATAAGACGCCTTTATCGACGAATTGTGATTAAACCAATTAGCTTTTAATTTGAACGTAATCAACGTTATTTTTTAATAATTACATAAAATTGATTAAAGTTATTATATTTGTACTGTGGTAATCGGTTAATTAAATTTGTCCGTATTGTGGTTTTAAGTAAATTAAAATAAGTATATTGACTAATATTGTTTCTACATAACGTTTTACTCGCAAATTATAATTATGTAATAATACAACATTTTTTTTAAAGTCAATACTTAACAAATACAATGAAATTTTAACCATACAGTCGTGTATATTAGTTTTGCACAATAATTTCTTCTTTACATTCTTAAGTGAATAGTAATAAACTAATTTGTCGTCTTTCACACGCACATCCCCACTCTCTCTCTCTTTCTCTGCCATCTTCTAGTCAGAATTTCTTTCCGACTAGTGAGTTCTATGATAGTTGCTTATGTGAGTTACCTGGTGTCCACGTACGTTAAGTGTTTTGAATCCGGATGTCTTAAATATGGCGTAATTTTATTTTCCATTTATTTATTATTATTTTTATATCATATTTTCCTTTAGGTATTAATCATGGGTCCTTATACTTGCAAAGAATGTTCAGCTTTGCAAATGATGGAACAGAGCCATATTACATTGATATCAAATAGTCTAATCAATAACAAAGTGCGAAAAAATCATTTTAACGGTATAGTTCCACGTAAGTAGTCCATTTTTTTCTGGAAAACATGTATGGTAGGCTGTAGAGAATTAATGGATCGTGTTTCTATTCCTTTTACGTAATTTTTATAAAGCGCAGAAAGTATAAGTGCTTTATCAAATATGTATTCATATAAAATATAACACGTTTAAAAGTATTAATTCACTCGATAATAACAATTAGTTATTTTAAAACCACAAATAATTAACAAATATAGGAACGAACATAATGCGAAAACACACACACATATATATATATATATATATATATATATATATATATAAATACATTATAATATATACATATTCGTAAAATAAACATTGAACGTTCCTAATTCGTTCGTTTTTATTGTTTATTAATTT
The DNA here is from genome assembly GCA_025469175.1 of Geopemphigus sp. TES_GeoC_2020. NCBI lineage: Eukaryota > Metazoa > Arthropoda > Insecta > Hemiptera > Aphididae > Geopemphigus > Geopemphigus sp. TES_GeoC_2020. Next base: position 36,651 of record JAIPRN010001670.1, read on the forward strand.
TTAGAGATAAAAGAATTATCAGTTTGTTTTTGTTATTTAAAATATAAAAACTAAAATTATTTTGAAATGCGGAAACATCGAAAATTATTGTCGTTTGGCTATAAATGACAATCAGTTAAATTCATTTAGAGAAAGTTAACATTTTTATAGAATTGATGATAAAAATGAGTTTCAATATCAAAGTACATTATTTTCAAATGTTACTTAAAATATCCGAATAGTGTAATCAATGGTACAATTTTGACTTTCAATAATTTTCTACATATTCTTTAGATTATTTTTATACATATAATATGTTACTATTTATTATTAAAAATTAAAAATAAAAATATATTAGTTTTTATTCGAGAATTTTTAAATATTTAATTTACCGAAAAGAAATATAAAGGAGTTTTAATCTTTCATAATATTTTGAAAGCCTAATTATTTTATACTTATCTAACAACGTCGCTAGTATTTATAAATAAATTAATCATTATGAAACGTGAAAAAACCAGATAGCTATTATGAAGTTAGGATAAATACATAAATATTGAATTTGAAAGCTATTCTTAATTGAAACTGGAAATGCTATAATCAGAATCTAAATAATAATAAGTAACGGATTTATATATTTGTAATGTATTTTTTTACGAAGCTGAGTATTATTATTATTTTGGATTCTGGTTAAGTTTTTACTTTTTTATACACATAGGTTCTTAGCTTATGTTTAAAGAATTCTTTAAAATTTAAATGACTTTTATGTCATTCGTAGAAATATATAGCATAATATATCACTATTGTTTGAAATTTGAATGTTGGACAAACTAACGAAGCTATTTTATTTTAATGACGAATAACATATAATTTGTTTGTATTTTAAACTATCTGAACATATAAAAAATAATAATTTATGTTTTTCCGGATGTCTTATAATGAATATGTCACTTTTTATTTTAATAGTAAATATATTTTACGATTAAGATAAGTTGAGGTTTCAAACGATGTTTTGATTATTTGAGTTTAGATATTTTAATATTTTGAGAATATATTTTGTTTAAGATATTGGAATTGCATTAGGTTCACAAAAATACTGTTAATTTAATAAAAAGTGTATCGTTTTCGTATATTGGAAACAGGATTGCATTATTTTAATTAGTCGACATTTCATAGTTAGTATTGTCATTAATGAAATGAAAATAAGTTGATTATTAAAAAAAAACGTTTAATATTAACGTAAATTAAATTATTCGTATCCAATTCTTTTTTGGAACTTAATATCTATTAACTGCAAGTATTCAAATTATTTATAAGTTATAACTTATAACCTATATTGGCTATATATTGTGTTTAGTGTGTACTCTTTCATTATTGAATACTGTTGTAGATAATGACACGATTTAAAAATATTCGTGTTGTACTCGTATAACTACCATTGTATGCATATTTCTTCACGAATTATGCTAATTACTTATTATTTTTTGTCTACACTATGTGTTCAAAGTATTTCATATACAGTAATGTCTGTTTGATTGTTATTTAAATTAATTGTTCAGTACTATAACATTTTAAATTGTCGTATTTTTAAGTGAAAATATTTATAAGACATTAGGTATTTGAGATAGTTTAATATATAATATTAATTATTGATATTTAATTTTTCGATAAGATAATTAAGTGTTGACTTAGGTTACACTGTTTTTTTTTGAGGGGGAGTAAGGATGAGTCTATATAAGTAAATGTGTTATAGGATTTAAAATTTGAACGAGTTATTATCGTACTATTAAAAAACTGAAATATAGTTATTATCTGCATTTTGAAAAAATTTACCTATTACGTTTGCTTAAAAATTGTAAATTTCATGGACATTTCATGTTCCTATAATTAAAATTTTACAGCGAGCGTATGGAAAACGGTTAATTATCATTTAATTATAATTAAACGTTTCATTATCAATTTGAAAACATTAAAATGATGTAGACGATACGGAAAATTCGAATCATTTAAATTTTTCAAAAATATTAGGCTTGATGTTAAAGTCTATACATCTATTAAAAAATATTAAAAACTACTTGTCGCTACGTTTAATAAATGCGTGAAATTTAAACGTTCGAAATTTGTTCAAAATTAAAAATTATTATTTCTATCTTAGGCATTAACGCAATCATTCGTAAATCGTAAAGGTAACGTATAGAACACGCTTTTACCTTGATAAATGTGGCCCATACTATATCGATGACCTATACGAAAACAACGAAACATTCAAAAAGAGAAAACTATCGTGACATGTTTACATTGTGAGATTATATATATATATATGTACACTATCCTTCAATATTGGAGTAGGATGGAATATAGTAAATTAATTCGCAATTTGGAAAGTCGTTTTAACGTAGAGCATTGAAATGTATAATTTTAGTATCGTCACGTGAACCAAAACATAAATATCATTAAGATAATAAAATATTAAAATTTTTAATGTATATATATTTATATTATATAATATATATATTTATCTTTTTTATTTTAATAACTAACAGTTAACGTTTTTCCGTTAGACTAGCCTCCAAAACACAGTGTATAGAATTTGTTGTTTTAACTGCACGTAGTCGATACATTTTTAGATTCAAGTCGATGATAAGCTCAAACATTTACGTCACGGTTTGTTAAGACGTAAATTAATAATGATCAATTAAATTTTCAAAACGAAAAAACCGAAAAATTCTTAAGATTTTCATTATTTATTATCATAACATTTTTATTGATTGTAAAAATGCTATTATTTGTACAACTTTTGAAATTTTATTTTATGGTAGGTAACTGTAAAACCGTATCGTTTTATTTCATTGGGCGTAGTTTATTGAACTTTGTCTTATAAACATTTGTTAACGGTTTGATATGCTCGAAGTGTAAATCATAAGTCGAACATTACGATCGATGAAACCTTTCAGTAATATTATTTAGTTTTGAAGTTTTACGGACTAATGGTATATAAAACATAATTTTCAAATAATATAGGGGTCCCATTAGAAAAATTGATAGGGATTTCTAATTGAAATTCGGTTATCTTAAAAACTAAAAATATACCGTAAAATATTGGATTTAAGAAGACGTCGTCACTAACGCTATTTACTACATCTATCATAGCAAAATCGTGTTATATATAAATCTTTGATCGCGATATTTCTGTTAAAATTAAAATTACTAAATTCGAAGAGAAGAGTATTCTGTTGAACATATCTCATTAGTCGTAAATTATAATTTTATCGTAAAAAATTGTCGAATAAAAAAGTCTCAAATTTTCTTAATGCAACAGTCATGCTTATTGCCTGTTAAAGAGACGGAAGGAGATTCAAGTTTAATTTCTGAGCAATATTGAATTAATTTTTATACTTTATAATTTGTGGATTACCTTGAAAATGTAAACATATATTTTAAAAAAAGAATTGTCTTTTAGTGTTTTCATAAACCATATCTTTTCCTAGTTCGTTGAAGGTTTAAATGTTACTTTCTATCGATGTTATTGTACGTAATGTGTATTATCTGTTCGTATTTTGTACAACCGGAAATGTCGGAACCAGTTTTGTTATAAGGCATTATTAGTACACACAACTTATCAAATATGTAATTTAAACCGCTTTGGCTGGTCGAGATTTATAAATGATTCTAGAATTTTTTCGTACTTAATTCTAAACGATTGTAAGAAACTAGCTTACGCGTTCTTAGTTAAGCTTCGCGTTTTCGTATTATACTAATTTGAATATTACGGTTCAGTAAACAACTATTCAATATTAATTATACACTATACTACATTAAAATACGTTTTATTTGAAATTATATGTAAAACGTCTAAAACATCATAAATTTATTATTTACGAAAAATTGTACGCTTCAAAATTTGTAATTAGCAACGAAAAAAGACTGCGGTTTAAAATAATATAATCGTTTTCTTGTTTGTATTTTAGCTATGCCATGGTTTGGTATGGATATAGGGGGAACGTTATCGAAACTCGTATTTTTTGAGCCCAAAGACGAAATTGCAGAACAAACTGAAGATGAAACACAATTACTGTCTAATGTCACTAAATATTTGACGAAAAATTCCGCGTATGGTAAATCTGGACACAGAGATTCTCACATACAGGTAAACCTAATGTTTGTTGCAAGCTATATAAAATTATTGTTTTTACAATTAGTTTGTTCTTAGATGAACAATGTAAACATTTGCAACAGGTTAGGCACGTTGCATTTTATTAGATTTCCAACTAGTGAGATGAAAAATTTTTTGGAGTTGGCTAAGAAGAAAGGTATGGCGTCGAGCGTATCTACGGTTTGTGCTACTGGCGGTGGAGCTTTTAAATTTGAAGAAAATTTTAAAAATGTGAGTATATAGATAGTTATAGTGTTCTGGTTGAAATTCGAATTACTCGATTTTGTTTATCGTTTTATTCATAATCGTTAGTTAATTTTTACGTATAGTTATCTCAAAGTTAATATTCACTAACAATTTTAAAAATGTTTCTTTAAATAGGTCGTTATTATTTCATTTTTAATAAGTGTGTTTAAATTGTATTTTTAATCTTCCTTTCTTCAATAAAATAAAAAAACGAGGTAATTATTTAAAAATAAATAATTATCACTATTTTAATGTACAGGGGAATTGCAAAAGTTTTTTTGAAA
>JAIPRN010001671.1:0-41304 GCA_025469175.1 Geopemphigus sp. TES_GeoC_2020
TGTATGTTATCTCAATCAATCAACAATATAGTATACTATAATTTTTAGTCATTGTTGTATTAATTTAAATATTTACTTATATATTACGAGATATTTTAATAATGACATTTAATCAAATATAAACGATTAATGTACAGTTTTAACGTAATTATATTTAAAGCTTTAGTAAATTTGTTGATAATTTCTCAGAAATAAAGTTGATAACAATATCTTACGCCACAAATAAGTCAAATTTGTATTCCGTCCATAGCAGAGTAATCGTTCTAAATGTTACGCTAATCACTTTCATATACGGGTAATGCGTGCGTGACATTTAATATTAGATAGACTAGGTTACGTTTTAACGTAGGCCCAATCCTGTCATATTCAATTTTATAATATTTGAATAGCGTCTAGAGAATGTACTTTTTATAACAAACATTAGAGCTTTTAATCAAACTAATGGAATAACGAGAACACCAGATTATATATGCCGTCAATAAACGTCGAAAATATTATCTTAATAGATACTAATTAACAATACATTCCAAATATTTTTGGTCTTTAGGCGAAAGTCCGTAATGTGACGTGGTTATTATTTATCGATTTTTCCAAATATAAAATAATACATGCCCGTGGTTGTGATGGATATTTTTACAAAATTCTCGTTAAAATTATTTAATAATCTGGAGGATTAAAATTAAAACAGGGAAAGCTTAACCCCCAAATCATTCCTAATTATGCCACTGAACAACAAACATAACCGGTTGGCCTGTAAAAACATCGTTCAGAATGCGAAGGTATTTTTTAGAGCGCCTTGCAAAACAACAGTAACGCTGTTTTTACACTAAAAGCAGCAGCGGTGATTCGTGGTTGCTTATTAGGGAAGCACGACTTTAAATATAAAATAACACTGTCTTCGAATTAAAAAAAAAAATAAAATAACACGTTTATTTTGATATTAATATTTGATTTCGAAAATATTTTATGTTAATTAACGACTAAAGTTAATTCATTTATAAAAATATAGTTACGAATTAAAAATTATAACTTGCCCAAGTACTTTATAAATAAAACGTGATATTTAAGTTTCAAAATCAATAAATTTAGGCTCTTGTTAATTTCGTTTTGTCAGAAAAAATTATTTATAATAAAATCGAAAAATTATGTTAAAAAATATTTATTATATCACTAACTTATATGCTAATATAAATAAACTTATACTAATACAAATTCTATTTATTCTATTTTTGTTTTTATTATTTTTATATATATATCAACTACTCTATCTTCTAAGCTGGTTGAAATTGACAAGGAGTGAGTATGTTATTTTTCTCATTTATCACAAATGGCAGACTTGTGAAAATTCGACCCATTCAATTAAGGAAAATGTATTCTTAAAATTAAGTAGGACGATAATTTTTCGTAAGTTTTAGGTTTTAATAATGACGAACTAGCGCACTCTGACGGATGTTACAAGGTCAGACCCACTTTTCTCGGCTGTCCTTTTTTCATAATGTTCACGATTTCTCAAAAGATACGGTCAGACAACTGCAACCTATTGTAGTATGGCGAAAATATTTTAAGTATTTCGTCTCCATAAAATTGAGCGTCGCCGTTGAGTCGTTTTTTAATTTATTTTTTCACAGATTTATATTAATTATTAAAATTAAAAAAAAAACAACCCGTATGCACGCAATACAACAACTGATTACAATCACATCTTATCGATTCTCGACTGCCAAATTACGTCGTTTGTCGACAATTTTCTTCAACAATAATTTCCTAACCTTAAAAAATTGCCAACTGTCGTCGTTTTAATGAAGCGATTGTGATTGGAAATGTTTTTTGTATTGTTAAGCAAAAGTGTTTGAATAGGCCGGTGGAAAAGAAACATCCGGCCACCTTATCCCCTACGGTCATTATTTTAATAATAACGACGCTTGAAAAAAAACATGAACATGTCGCGGGACACGCGTTTAGAAAGAAGTCCCTTTCGTATGCAGGGTTGGCATAATTAATCATTAACGTGCCCGACTCTCATTTTCTCCACCCATCCTTCTCTATAAATTTGATTATTGATGCAATAAATAACTATATTCATAAATTTATTTGCAATATATATTTATTTATTGTTTTTTAAAGATTGTGTTAATCATACAAAAAAATTGTGTATAACATATTTTGATTTCGTATATTGATTTGTGAATAAATTCTAAATGTTTATAATAATTTCCTAATTATGCTATAATTTTTTCAAAATTTTTGACATTAATTTTATAAAGAAACTGCGTTAAATGATTTATATTGAAGTTATGTTGTAACGTCAACTAAGACCTCTCTATTTGTGTGCCTCGATCATATCGTTCCCCTTTAGAAACCCGTGAAAATTGTTATTTTTGGCCTATCTTGCTTTCCCTTTCAGATATCGCAGTTTTTCATTTTATTGAAGTTATATTGTCGTAAAATAATTTCGGAATCGATTCCGAACAGTTATAATTATTTTCTTATTTTCTTATTATGTTTTTCTCTGATGGTTAAATGAATAAAATACTAATAATTACCTTGTATTGATTATGGTGTCACGTACGGATAATGTAGGAATACCCTAAATATACACACACAAAGTATAGATAGGCCTGGTCGAGCGCATGCTCGAGTCTCAGGTCTACTGGGACGCCGTCGTCCGATTCGCTGAGTCGGTGATGATGGCGAAGGAAGTCGCCGAACGGCAGAGGCAGGCACTTGGCGTGACAGCTCCGTCGCGCCGTCGTGGTCGCAGAGGGAGGTAGCGGCTAGGCCGCTATATAGGGGAAGAAAGATTATTTTTGTATTATTTTTATTTAAATTCGCACGAATGATGTAAATGGTTGCCCCGTGGCAAGGTATTGTCCTGTCACCGCGCACCATTCACGTGATAGTTTTTATTGAGTGATAGTTCTTAAGAATTATTGTTAATTAGATTCGATGTACGGGGGGCGAGGTGAAACAACGTGGGGATAGCTCGCGTTGCTCGCCTACCCTTAAGGATGATCGTGTTTGTAAAACTTTTTGTTGTTTTTAAATTTTTTCAATAAACGATGGCGACTCACTGGTCCGAAGTACTGCTTTTAGGCATTCCGGGCCAGTGAGTGTATTGCCGATAACGTGATAAAAAAAAAAGTATAGATAGGCCGCGCTGCGCCAAAACAGATAGCGTGGTACATATATGCTGACGCCGTGACTTGTATATACCTATATTTCCTACTGACTCGTAACTGCATACACGCGTGGCAGCTATACATGTATATACATATGTGTGTATATATATATACGTAGTCAGTAGGATATTTATATATATATGTCCGAGCGACAGCCGCTATATAGAGTACTTGTATAGTGAGCAAAAGGAAGAGGGAGAAAGAGCCTGTATATAATAGTTTCATGCAGTCTTATAGGGCGTGAGAGAGAGTGAGAGAGTGAAGTGAAACCAGTGCGCAGTGAGGGGGAGTAGAGGCAGTGAATGGGAGGGAGTAGTTATTGGTCTCCTTCATTCTTTCATTCTCTTTCGCTTTTTCGTTACATTACATGTTTTCTCGACTAGGTCTCCGCGCCGAACCCAAGCATAAGGGACTTCGTTCCAACAAGTCGTCGAAATTAGACGCGCAAATGACGGGAACGACGGCGCATTCGGCGGCTGTCTCACGTTCACTGGCCGTGGTGCCAACAACGGTTGTAAGTGAAGGGACCGGGCGGTAAAACGTCGTAGTTTTCGCTTCTATAAACCCCAATAGAAGGGAAATGGAAGAGTCGACCGTAAGTTATTGTTTCGTAAAATATAGGCGACGATGGACATTAAGGAGTTAAAAAATAAGGTTAATTCTAATTACGTTACTTAAATTTAACAAAAAAATTAACGTTCTTAACTTGATACACGATAAATCGCTCGTTTTTTCTTTTTAACGTAACGAGTTCACCACGAGTTAATCAATTTTACTAAAGCGTCTGCGAGGAGTTTAATTATATTAAATTAACGACGATATGATATATTACGTATAACGGGGGTTGTTACTTTTAACGAACCCCGATGGTCGCATAAATAAATTATTGCAAGTTTAGTGTTTACAGTTTTATAGGACGATAAAAAAACAAAATGGTTTTCGTTCCAGTACACGTAACAGGCTTGTACGGTGTAGCGTGAACGATGCGAGTTAATTATTTATAAGTAATTCGCTCATTCGATAATCGTGGAATTCGTTCGCTCGTTCAAAACTGTCGCCACGTTTATTTACATACAAACGAATATACGAGCGTACACATTTTTGTACGCGTTTGTGTGGGACCAACCGTTTGTAGACTACTCGGTTGTAGTCGGTGTACCGGAGAAGTCGGTTATTTATTTATGATTTATATACTTTACTGTTTTATTTACTGTTGTATGTATCGAATAATAGGAGTGACGTGTATTAAAGGCAAGATAGAAAGAAAAATAAAAACTGAAAATAAGCAGTTCTGTCCAGATTGGACAGATTTATATTGCCTTACATAACCTTACCGTGTCGGAACTATGCCCGACATAAGATATGTCAACGAACTGTGGTTATTAACAACAATTCAAATACGAAAAAACGTCGTGAGACTCAACGCAAATCATTTGGTGAAAAACACCAAATAGGAAGTAATCTTCGTGAATCCAAATTAGAAAGTTTAATTTATTCAACGTCAATTCTAATAATTAGATATATATCTATATATTAGATAATAATAATAATAACTCTAATAATATTATTATTAATAAAGCAACAGGTAAATAAGAAAACTTTACAGAGGCACCTAAGCATATTTCATGGATTCTAACTAAACGTATGAAACACTTAGAATATATGATTGCGAAGCGGTTTTTTCGACGATCAACATTATTAAAAACCGTTTAAAATTTCGGCTAACAGATACTCATTTTCATGACCTTACAAAAATCAGTCGCGTAAACTTCATTCTTAATATAAAACGGTACGTTAAAACTAAAAAAAAGTAATTTCTCACGTAAAATCATATTAAATCTTAAAACTGTCTCGTTTAATCGTTTTAGTTCGCTTTCGCGATTGTAAAAAAGAAAATACAAAAAGTATAAAAATATTGTACATAAACTTGTTAAGTAATAATTGTTTTTGATAAATAAGAATTAAAAAAAAATCTTTTATCCGTTAATGAGCGAAATAAAAGGTATAACAAATGTTCTAGACTGGGAAATATTTGGTGGGTTTCCGGATAGTAGACTACCCGTGGCGCGACTGTAGATAAATAATAATACAGTAAGCTCTCGATTATTCGCGGATTAGGATGGCGTGGCAACTACGGACGAGCGAATTCCGCTGTCAATCCGCCAAATTATCGAAAACAAGCGTAAATTGTTACGAAAATGCTTTTGAACACTTTAAAAACATTCACGAACTGCCAATAAACACTTACATACATAGTGACAGATTAAAGTGACCATAAATCATTAGTTACCGATTCTCAAACACACATAATTAACGTAAAATCCACGTTACCGTAATCCAACCGGACCAGTTCGTGGAATCATAGTGATTCGTTATAAATGATTTACGCGATTTAATTCGTACAAATGATTTGTCGTAATTACGCGGATAATGAAGAGTTTGCTGTAATGAATAACATAATCATTCAGTTAGGTGTTGGCGTCATTAGAAAAGTTAAAGTCGATTTTTGCACCGCATGGTTTTTTAATCCGGAAAACTAATAAACAATCAAACGGGCGAAATTCGCTAAAAAATTTGTTGACGAAATGTCCAAAAAATGGCCAAGCAAGTAGAAGGCAGTAATATGGTAGGCATGTTTTGCGCGGTTAGGTTTTTGGGAAATCTGGTCAACATCGACGGTATTATGACGGCAGACACGTACATTGATATTCTCCGAGATAATGTAGAGGAGTCGCTGCTAAATGTTGGTTCAGAGGACTGTCTTTCAACAAAATAATGGACCGAAGCATACCACCGCTCGTAGAACGACTGCCTTTTTTCGTATTTCGCGGATTAAAGCCGTTGGATTGGCCGGCGTAATCACCAGATCCCAATCCGATTGAAAACCTGTGGTCCATTCTAGATCAGAAAGTTGACAAGGGTGACGTAACGAACGAAATCAAGTTATTTGAAAAAGCCTCGGAACAAGCGTGAAAGAATATCGACCAAAAAGTACATTAGGAATCTTGTCGAGAGTATTCCCCGACGTTTGCAAACGATTACACAAGCAAAAGGAGGCCATAGAAAATAATGTCCGAGGTAAATGTGACATTAAATAGAACTAAATCTAAGAATCAAAAAAAAATTTGTTCAATTTTTTTCAATTAAAAATTAACATTACGCGTAGAAATTGTATTTTTATTTTATTCTATCGATTAGGATTAGACAGTTATTTATATAAATGCGAAAATATTCGAAGCGCATACTTTAATTTGTCCAACGCTGTAGGTAACGTCGAATACCATAGTATTAAAAAATGCGTAATACGCGAAGAAAATACGGATACGTTTATAATTTATAATAAATATCGTACGTTATATTTTCTATTAAAAATGTATACTCGACGATGACTTTTACTCTCAACAAGAAGCGAATAAACTGATTAAATACAACTCTTTCATTCGGTTTTTATTATATTCGTTGACTTTGTTTTTTTTTAATAAGAAGAAGATTCCTTACCCTTTCATTCCCAACTCTATGGGCCCATTCGTTGCTCACTCACACCAGCTATCCTCGAATCACTCTCTAGACCATCTATCCACCTCTTCCTCCTCTTCTCTCTCTCTCTCTCTCGTCCCTTCTACACTTATTTTCGTGACATCTCTCACTTTCTCCGACTCAACTCTCCTCGTAACATGACCAAACCACCTTAGTCTATTTTTTACCCATATGCCACACCTACACTTACCTTTATATACCTATTTCCTATTCCATCTTCCCTAATAATTCCACACATCCTTCTTAGTATTTCATCACTGCTATATTTTTCATCTATTCAATTTTCTTATTCATTATCCAACATCGCTAATTTCAATATTATCTTATACAATCTACCATTCGAACGAATCAGCACTTTTCTGTCACACAAAACACACGAAGCCTATCTCCATTTCATCCATCCGCCCTTTCTTATTCCCTATGTTCTCCTCAAAATTACTGTTCTTTTATACTACCGATTTTAAATACTTGAATCTATCAACCTTTCACACATATCGTCACTATTCATTTTCATTACATATTTCACGCAGTCAATTCAACGATCATTTCCTCAAAAGTCATACGCTATTGCCTCCATTTTATTCCTACTAATCCTTAGTCCTTTTTTAATTACTGGGAGCGGAATTTTATATATTTATTTCTTTACGTTCGTATATTATTATAGTATTGTTTACATATTAAGTATACAGCGTTTGATTACATACGCGTAATAACGTTAAAAACCATATTCGTCGACAGGACGGGGGGAGTTTGTTCTTGTTTGAAAGTGTCAAATTTTAATTACGTCGAGTTAATTCGTTTAAAGTTAACTTTTTACGATAAAATTATAATAAGTAACTTTTAACTTAATTTAACAAGTTATTAGTTAAAACGCTTAATCTCGGAATCGTTGGATAGCGAGTGTGGACAACATTTTCAGTCCTTAAACTCAAAACAGTTTGGAGTTTTAACAAAATTAAATAATACGAGTACGTAGTTCGTTTAAAACTCGAACTTCGTCTTTAGTCGTTATAATTTCGTATAAAAATTTAAATTTCTAAAATCGCCCGGATGTCAAACGCGAGTGTTTAAAAATACGAATCACGATGAACAATAAGTAACATCGATAAGTGGGATAAAAACAAAATACGTAAACTATTACGCATTTTCTTTGCTTAAAACGATCGGTGGCAATCGACGATGTCAAACTGCGCACGAACATAATTCGCGCGTTTGTTCAAATCATGTTGGCGTTATTGAATATATAATATCGTATTTAGGTTATTATACGCGCGGCCGACGCACGGCACTAATTACGACGAATAATAATTACGTTTACGAATTTTGGCACCCATACCCGGACGAACGAAATAGCGACCGATCGCCGTTCAAAGAAGAATATGGACTGCGTTCGATTTTAAAATGGCGCGCGTAAGTGAATTGTCGAACTCGGTTTAAGTTTGCAAGTCGATAAATCGACGACAAGTGCCTCCCCGGTCTAGTAAAAATCGAAACGACGCCACCGTCCGATACGGTTCGGAAGACGGTCCTAAGCCGAACGGTCGTCTTAAACAATTGCGTGTCCGTTCGACCTGCGTCCGGTCGTTTAATTCAATAACGTTTCGGAACGCGCGTTTCGTCAGACGGGAGAAAGAATCAAAACCGTCCTAATTGAAACGTATAGAATTACTGGAGAGCGCGACGATAATTTCGGACACTGTGCGTACCACACAACGAACGTCGTATATAAACGACGGGGTCTTTTAATTGTTCCCGAAATAATAATAATAATAATAATAGCGATTCGTCGTCCGTACGCCGTTAATTCGGTTTCGTTACGACGGGATTCTAATTGAGACCAATCTTCTCCGACACATTCAACACTATCTAATTATCCGACCAATATTTACCAATTAATTTCTATCGTCCGTTACGGGTTTAAAACGCGCGAGAAGAAAACGCGATAAACAAAAAAAAAAAAAACCGACGTCGTCTAGTACAAAAACCTACGCGACTTGTACCGACCAATAGTAGATTATGGTCGGTGTTGGCGACGAAACTAATGCATTACGAACGATCGTCGGTTCGCGTATGGGGTGGTGTACCCCGCGTGCTGTATTTCGATAGACGCGCGCGTTCACTTAACCGTACCGACCGAACGGCAAAAAACAAATTCTCGTCGGTCCGCCATATTATCGACGGCGACTTATACATCACACACACGCGCGCGCGCAAAAAACGAAAAATATTACCGTAATTTAGGCATGTACTCACGTTCGCCGCAGCTGCGACCTACACGCGCCGACGGGATTTTGACGACTACAACGAGGCGAATGGAGAGGCCGGTGGGAAAGCTTATCGAAAAAAAGCCGCCGCGTAAAATCCGATTACGAGGTACTCGCCGACGTGTTATAAATAGATAAACGCCGTTTACAACGCGAGTGATAACGTCCAATGAAATAACGGACAATAATATATACGCTCCGTATGCCGGTAGACAATAAACTCGCATAATACGGCCCGTGTGTGTGTGTTGCGCGACACAAGTGACGACGAATTGGATATTTCGAACCCGTCACGTGGTTATTTTTTAAATTATTGTCGTAAGAGGAATCCACACGTTCGCCGTTTAATCGAGATCGTATTATTTTATATTTTTGATTTAACATCGGCGTAGGATTAATTTCACTATGACGTTTCGCCGACGACGACGACGAACGATATGCGCGTGGAGTACGATAAGAATGTTCGGGACGAGATAAATAATAATTACGTTTTCACCTTTAGCGTCCGATAACGATAAATATTACGAGCGAATAAATATGTCGACGTTCGGCGAAAGATTCGAACAAAGTACTCCGTAGTAGATGGTTCCCGTATAATTGTTGCGTATTCGTCGCGCACGCTCAATAGTATCAGCGCGACGTATTTATTTGTTGGCAGGGGGGGGAAAGGGCATTTTTGCCGGAGAATATTTCTAAGATTACAAATTTACAATCGCCTCTGTAATTTTGTTGGTAGATAGGACACAAATATAAGTGTACGTTAATATAACAAACATATATTAGTGAAAATAACGCGTCGAAACGTTCGTTCGATTTCGTTAATTCCTCTTTACGCTATTTATACACTTCTGTAAAACCCGTACGCGATAATAGCGGTGTATTCGATTAGTCGGGTCGCGACTATAGGCGAATTAACGAAGAAAAATGAAAACTAGAGTTTATAACATAATTTGCGATTTTAAGGAATACGTATTTCGTTATCGACGGAACCGATTAAAATTTATTTCGAAGTATTCGATGTATACAATTATTCCGTTATAATCAATTTGCCGAACAAATTTTTTTTTTTGTATAAATACGCCGCAGAATAGAGTCATATTTTAGATACGATCTATGATTGAATCGGGAAACAAATAATTTTGGGTTCTCCGAACAATTACAAAATAGTTTCGTACTCGACATATTTTTGCTTCACAACATACCGGTTCATTGCGTTCTTCTTTGCTAAAACGGAATAGAAATACCCTCGAATATCCGAAAAAATACGAATACTCCGTACACGTCCCGTGAATTTTATCTATCGGACGAACCCAAATTATTCGTCGGTGTGATTTATTTCTAAAAATTTTCTAATTTTGGTGACTTACCACCGAATTACTCTTTTCGTTTTGTTTGTTTGCTTATTGAAACGTCGTGATAGCCGAAAAAGTGAAATAATAACGATATATTTTAATTATATAGCGATAAGTTTGTATAAAGTACAATAAATTTGGTAAAAGAACGTTATTAAAAAAGAGACGACTCGTTATAAGAAATTATCTAAGTCGATGTCAGTTAATTTTGCATATAAGTAGTTTTACAATTACAATATATTTCGAAATTTAGTTTTAATCGCGACCATGATCAAAAATTCTACTTAACAATTTTATGAAGAAATTAATAGAAGTAGCATCGTTATGGCTTTAACAGAAAGTGTCACAAGTATTTTTAACAGACAACCATTACACATATGATTGAAACTCACTTTTAACGAATTGTTTTCGAGCGGGTCGATTAATTTTTCTTCGGCTCTTTTTAATAACTTATTTGTCACGCGACATTTTCCGCCAGTCGCAAATTATTAATAATAATACAATAACAATTTATTGTGCCGATTTTTCGTTCTATTCTAAAAAAGTAACTAGTTATTTGACAAATTAAGCGTTTTAAAAATCGTTAAAAGAGCGCGTGCTTAAAGCATTTTTTCTCGACTTTTATTTTTTCGATAATCATAGTTGTAGATCAAAAACATACTATTCGAATTGATATCTAATCACATAAGACATTTGTTTTATTCTAATTATTAAGTTATTTTTAGATTTTAAACTTTCTTATCGATTCATTATTATCATCGATATTATCTTTATTATCGTAAATTTATTGCAGAATATATCGGTATCATTAGTCTTGGGTGTAGAAATAAAAAATTTAAGGGATTAAAACGTTTACTATTTACATTTAATAAACACTATTTTTTCTAGTTTTTATTATAATCGATTAAACTAATATTTACATATACATATATATATCATATAATACCATCGTTATATTAAATGTAAATTTGCGCGCATAATTTAAGCATCTTTATACAATAATATACGCATTTATATTTATAGGTCAACTACACATATTTGTATAAAAGTATATATAGATTGACCTAAATTAAAACCTATTATACTTTGTTCACTGGTATTTGCTATAGAATTTCCGAAACTTAAATTCGTCGTTAAGTTTTAATTTTAAAATTTTGAAAATTTCTAAACATAAATAATTTAGTAATTGATTTCGAGTTGATATATTTACGATATGATTGACAAATTATTTTTAAATATTATACTACACTTTTTTATTAGACGCGTATAATAGTGAAGAGATAATATATATACTTGGTGTTGCAAAACGGGGTGGTGTTCCGTGGACACAATGGACGTCGACTCGAGTAAATCACTCGATCGGGTGCGTAGAAGTGTATTGTTGTTTTAAACTTGAGTCACGGAAAAGCGTCGCGTTCAAAAAAACTATTCTAAACGAAATTCGGTTAACGATTATTCGTAATTTTAACAAAATTAAAACTTCAAACGCTCGCACAGAGAACGATGGCTATACGAAATTTTGAAACGGTTTTGAATATCGTTGAAATATTACGCCCATACGTTCGCGTTGAATGTTCGAGTCATAAATACAATAACGGCCACTACCCAATACGGGCGTCGATAATTTTACGCAGTTCGTAAATTTTTAATAGTTATTCTTTACGTTCAAAAATACCTATGGGAGAAACGAAAAACGTGTCAAACAAAGTACCGTCTGTACGTGATATGTTTCCAAACAATAACGCGCGTAAAGATTAGTCGACTACTCATACACGAAAGCGTTCATAAACAAAAAACAAACTAAAAAAAAAATCATATACACCTTTAGCGTGATTATCTACGAATATTACTCGGTATTAATAATATTATAAAAATACGAATATACTTGTCACGTGTACGACTCTCATTTTCTCGTTTGTTATTTCCCTCTGTCCATTATACGACGCGTGGACGTATATTTCAAATATACGAAATATTATAAATAACGTCCCGATGTAAAGCCAACAAAACGTGTTTTTCAATTTTCGCAGATTTCAAGTATATTAGCTCCCGGCCCGACCGGAGGGAAACAAAACGAAATATCGTACGCGTACGATTGTATATATATACATGTGCGCGCGCGCGTGTGTGTGTGTACTCTAGCCTCGTTTCTCCCTTCCGGTTTAACCAACCGACGGGTTATTGTGCACACATCAGTTCCGGTCCCTCCGGGCTCGTGTTCGCTGTTGCCAAAATAAATTGATAACCGATTCGACAGCGGTGACGACAAAACGGAGGGAGCCCGCCGAGGACAATAGTCGCGGAATATTACGAACGATTCGACTAATCAGACTATGTGATATAATATTATATACTCATTACGTTTTGGTAATAATATACAGGGTGAATTACATATTCAATTTTTACCGTTTCTCTCTCTCACTTTCTCGCTCGCTTACTCTTTGAGACATAATCATTCGTCGTCTCCCGTAATGGAACTACAATAATACGGTAGGCATTTATCGTCGACCGTTTAACACAAAAATTGTACGCAATGAGTTTACGTCGTTCCAATACAACGAATTTGTTTTCCAATATGTACTCGCGTTGAAATGGTTTATATACTATCATCACGTAGAACCATACACGTAGTATTACGGTTGTAGCGCGTAGTAATAATACATTTTCGCCCGATCTTTAACGACAATTATAGGCTTTGTTCGGCACGAAGAGTGTACGTAATATTATTTATACGATTTCGTGATACATTTTGAATTCGGCTAGGAATTATTGTTCCGTTATTATTATTATTTTTTTTTTTTAACTATTGTAAAGCCTATTTTCGATCCGTTGTTCACAAATCCGAAATCTGGTTTTCCGTCCAACTTGGTCGTTGCATCATTTCAAACCGTAAACAGCGTTATTAAGAGAGTATTACACGAGATACGCTCGTAGCGTCAAATGTTTTTTTTGGCGTTCCCGCCGAACGCGTATCGTTTTGCAACACCACGGTGTTTCGGCAAAAGATCGTTTTCTTAGTTAATAAATTTAACCAACGTCTTTCGAGGACCATAAGAACTAACAACCATTAGGTGATTTTTCGTCGTGTTCCAGACTATATCTCGGGAAATATAAACGATTTTCGTTCTACATTTGTTCATCGTTTTATATTTTCAATCCCCGTCCATTATTCGTTATAATTGTATCAACTCGCGATTGTGAAATAGTAACCTACGATTTTAACTATAAATTCTTACGAACACACATTTCTATGGGAATTCGCACACGAGTTGATTTTCGAAAATCGTTCATTATTTCATAAGTAACAGGCGTTTAAGTTCAAGACGCATTGAAATGGAGAGATACTGTAATAGGTTATATAATATGCATATTGACGGCTAAACTATGTATTTATATCGAATGCGCAATATCAAAAATGTTGATCGTATAAACGCCGCTGCAATCTATTATAACGGTAGAATTTCGTGATTGTCGCTAACGTATCGACTCCATTCGTGTGCATAGAGAAATCGTTAGTCGAATAATGTAATTAATTCGTCTTGTTAAGAACGACGTATCCGTAGGCAGATATACAAAAATGTAAAAGCAGGACGAACTCCACCCGCTCGTTGGTTTCGTGTTTGGTTACGATAGTCGTTCGACTTGTGCAAATCATCGATATACGTGACAACGTTAAACGAAAAAAAAGTTGTTGTTCGGCCAGATAGTAGGCGAATGAAAAGTAAAAATATAACGGGTTATTCGCGGCTTTACTACGCGCCTATTATTATCCATGTCGGCGATATCGTAAACGATGTCGAACGCTTTCTGGAGCACGTACGGTGGACACCATCGCTGGCTTCTAGGCCACAACTAAAAACCAAAAAATACTACGAAACAATAAAACGCCCGTGTACGCGTACTTAACGCTTCGTCGGCGTATCGATCCGTGTATACGTTATTGTATAACCAACGGACGGCCGTCCGTCTCGCGTCTGTTTATCAAAACCCGTCTTCACACGCGCTACGTATAACGAGTCAATTTAATATCCGTCGACGCGGCCGTCAATCGATCGCGTTTATCGTGCGTGACGGACAAACACTTGGCGAAATTTACCGTTCCGCCGCCGTAGCCGCGTCATCAATACGGGCATATGGTGTACATCCGACGTTTTTTCGTTACCGTACCGCCCGTTGCGTAAGTACGATAAGGGTAATGGGATAATAGACATTTAGGTCATTTTGCGCCTTATAATTCACGCGACGTTAATTTATACACACCGTAATACGGTACGGTAATATTAATAACCAAAAATGTAGACACGCGAATAATACGTATATATATATTAGTGTATACGCGTGTACGTTATAATACGGCAATAAGCGTACATGGTAGCACCTGCAACGACAGTACTGAGATGAAGACGACTAAAACCGAAAAGACAGTTCAATTAATAGAAATGAAAAATAGGTAAGTATATCGTCCATAAGAATAAGCTATTACATTTAACGTCTTCCGGTGCTCCGTTTAAATTTACACACACACACACACACACGCATACACATGCTGTATCGTTGTGCTCGTGTGTCCAATATTTTTTCGTTAATTTCCTGTGCGCGAACGTTTGGCCCACCTGCGAGTCGCGACCCAAATGTCTTCGTAAACGTGTAAATTACGCGCGCACAAAATACGACTTTAAACAATTTGTGTTATTTGTACGCGTTTACATGCCGCATTCTCGTGTCGCTTTTCAAGGTTGTCGTTTTAGTAATAAAATAATAGGCGATCGTTTGTCAAACAACGAAATTATTTTGACTAAATTCAGTAAGACCGACGAACAGATTTCCCAAACGAATATTATTAATATATACTTTTCCTATGTTAATTCTTTGTTCTCCGATAACATCTAATTAAGAGCAATCTGAATTTCATCCTAGATTCAAGTTTTAGGATTTTATTTTCGTTTTGTTCGTTTCGTTTTTTTCTTTCTTTTAATGTTTATACCATGTATATAGATATTTTTTTCTTGTTACATACTAAGTATGTAGTTACTATTGCGTAATTGTTGAGCTACAATAGTTCTCACTAAAAGCTTTCAAATAAAAAAAATAATAATATTTCGTCAATTATATAGGATATTTTTCGTTCGTTTATTCGTTATTACTTCGATCCTTAGATCGTACCGTAGTCAGCGTTGTGTTACGTACCTATGTGCGAATGGGTATAACGCGCAATGATTTAACGAATTTCGGCCGTTCGTTTAATTGTTGCCCATACACGAACGGGTACAATTCGAAAATGTTAAGTGAAATAACGGTTTTTCGTAACAAATTTATAACAATACGTGACCCCCGACATACACACGCGGTTTCTAGGTCATTTAAACCGCGAGCAAAGGGTCGTCATTCGTTAATAGTCGATTGGTAATCATTTCATCAAACTCGTGTACACGCCTCATACATAATCATTAACAAATTAGATTTTCCATAATTCACACGTGAGGGCGCGTTTGCGGAAGACTGCGTAAATACAAGAGTAGTACTTACTTAATTTCTCACGTAACCATCTACGTCTATTTATTATACGTATACACCCGCGTTTCCGCAGTGCCGGAAAACTCGAACGCGAGAGGCGGCACCGAAGTACGTTAGTATACGGACGTTGTTAAACGGATAGGTATTTGACGGGTGTGAGGGCGGTCTTTTCGCCTTAATTCGTTTTCGGTAGACAATGTACATAAAAAATAATACGCGTACACTGGCGGGGCGGTGTCAGTGCGTGGGTTTGGCACGTCGCCTTATTTTCATTTACGCGATATAATACTAGGCGACGCGTTATTTATATACGCGATAATATTGATTCGGGTCGGAGGGGTGAATAACGACGTGGGAGTAAAACATAAAAATAAACAATAATAAGGATAATAGTAATAAAGGGAAAACGGTAAGTTTACGACGTTTTATCGAGATTTCACATCCAATCTCGTCGTCACCGTCACTCGGCTTTTGGCATATTATTATTTTTCTTTTTTACGTTCAAAACGTATTCCCCTGTATTATTAATATACAAATATATATATATATATATATATATTTGTAGCGGACGTTATCGGAACGTGCGAGTATAGCCGATAAAAAGGTAGTGACGACAGTGACGGTATGTCGAGAGCTACGGGGGTTGGGGGGTGTCGGAGGAAAACGTTTATTTTATTTTCGTTTATCTCTCACTCTTCCTTTTTATATATATATAAAAGTGTCGGACAACACGTCGTATTATGTGTAGTACAATATAATGTATATTGGATTTGGAAAATCTGTTCTTCTCCGGCGTGCTCGTCCACGAATAGGGTTCGACGAAAATTGCAAAAACCGTGTACAGCATATACGCGTCTCATATAATATACACATACACACACACACACACACACACACACATATATATATATATATATATACGAATATAAAAGGACCCAAACGTTGGCGGACGAACGTCGTCGGCGAACGATTTTCTCGAGGGCCGCTTCTTCACGCGTGCGCACCGTAATTGTAATGTGCCAGAATCAATTTCGGGACAACGTGCTCGATCCCGCACGTACACACACACACACACGTCGTCACCTCGTGTGTCCGCGTGTGTCGCACAAAGGGTCACTATATAATATTAAACTGTACGCGACAATGCCGCCGCGGCGCACTCGTATAGATACGATTCGTACGTCCGTCCAACAACCTTACGCCGATTTCAATACGATTTCATCGTACGAGCGGTCGTCTCGTTGAATTTCGATTTTTCCCTACCCGCGTCTCGCCGAGAAATCTCGATGAGATTTTCCGTCCATGAATGCGGTACAACAACAACAACAACAACAACTACAGTAATCTCCCCCCGCGCTTTTAATATTCGCTTTACAATACACACACGCACACAAGTTCGTCGAGTACACCTATTATTACATTGTCGGGAGTACGTAAAAAGAGGACATTAACCGTGCCAGATGTAAAAATAACGTCGAAGAAATTATACCGACATCAATTCGCGTAGAAACTGTACGTCGCGAATATCAAAAAAAAAAAAAATACGATTTTTTCAAGCGTTATCGAATTATCGTCGTAAAATATTCGCCGTTGTAATTCTGGTCTAAACCGTACAATTTTCTACGTTCACGGCAAAAGTGCGGTGTAAACCCAACGCGGTTTGTTGCGAAACGTTTGTAATCCATATGGCGCATAATACATCATAATATTATCGTTCGTTTTTTCGACGCGTTATCGAAACGTTCGGTCCGATATTTACGAACACAAAATGCGAAAACGATTCTCGGACGATATATCCCCCCGTCCACTTTTATCGCGCGCAATAATACGCTCTCTTCGGAGGGAGTCTAATAAATAACGCTATAGTCAGTCTGCCGAGCGCGCGAGTTTGCGGACGACGTTAAACCATTTTCTCGACGAATGCGTAATATTGTTCGAGTACGATGTTTTTACCGATTACATAGCCGAACAAACTAGTGTGACGTAACCATTGTTTTCGGGCAATCGTATGGCGCGAAACGCCGGACGACATTGAACGGCGGTACGTTTTACGCGCATTGCGCGTGCGTACGGAACCGAACGAAATGTAAGTAGGTTAGTCACATTCACGAATGCCGAGGTCCGAGCGATACGACCACGTCATCAGCGAAGAATTCGACGACTACGAGAGTCGGAGACGGTGCGCCGTGTGCCGCGTGGAACGCCGCGAGCCACCGCGGCTGTCGCCGACTCGTTGTCGTCATTCGACCGACGCGAACGTAGGCCGGACGGCGAACGCTTTTACGCGTACTTTGTTCGCGCTGGCCGTCGTTCTGGTCGTCGGAGGAGTCGTGTACGGCGTCTGGGGCCTGTACTGTATTTGGATCAGTGAGCTGGCCGTACCAGCGGCGCCGTCACGTTGTTCGCAACAACCGCGGAACGCCGCCGCACCGTCAGCGATTTGGCCGGATGATCGACCGCGTGACAAGTGTCGGCCGTGCGTTCATTTTCGCCGAGAACGCGCACGTCGACGAGACCTACAACGTTCCTCCACTCGTTGACCACGGCCGAGGATTCTACGGCATCTAACAACCGCGGATAGTATTCCGATCTCCGCCCGGTACGGTCGTGCAATTATAGACACCCGTGTGTTACGTTCGACGACCGATCGCGTTCATTGATAAATAATAATCGATTCGTAACCAATGCGGCGGTATCGCTGACGACGACGACGCGTCGTCGTGTTTTACAGAGGTCGGAAACAAACGTTCTCTTCGAATCTTATTTATACAATGCCCGACAAAAACCAAAAACCGATAAGATATTGTTTCGAAACGTAACATATACGTATATTATATTTTACGACGGGAAAAACGTGATTTTTTTTTCATTATCGATCAAAAAATTATCGTGTTTAGTTGAGTATTCGTTGGTATTTAGATGGGAGCATTTCAATAAAATTCGAAATAATTATTTAACGATGGACGTCGATTTTCGCAATTTTTTATAAATATATATATATATTTACGTGTATTCACGTTTGTGGACTACATGGGTAGGGAAAACGAAAATGTACAACTCCGTGGTTCGAACTGCGTTCAAGATTGAAAGTATACGATTATTATTGTCTTTTGCCATCGCGTGTAATTGTTTTTCGTACGTACGATTAAATTGTGTCGACTCGAAATACGGTAGTACGATAAATTATAACCGATTCCGCGCGTCTAGCCACCCGGACGCGTTTAAAAGCGCGGAATGGGCCCAATAATTTAACGGGAAAAATACATTTTTCAACTTTCGTAGAACCAAATCGGTCGACGAAATGCGTTGAAGTTGTGATGTAGTGATGTAAATGTAACGTCGAAAAATTCCGACCTCCGCTTATAACGGCACCCGACTCTTGTACGCTACAAGTGAACGACTAGTCGGTAACTACGCGTACTGAAGAATATCCGATATTGGCTTGGCCGATTTTTTTAATCGCTCGAAACGCGTCGTCTCTCGCGAAAGAGCAAAAATTGTCCGTACCGCTGTTACCGATAACGATAACGTTCAATCGAGTTCCCTTCTTAGCTGGTGATGTCCGGCCATTTAAAAGGCACGTGACGTTCGAGTAGGTAGATAGTGGTTCGCGCGCGCCGGGTTAGGTTAGGTTCGTCCCGAGCGTAACTTTAATTATCCCTACTGCTGAAATTCTCGAATATATATTCAAATTGCCGACAATCGTTTTAATTCGGTCAGCTAAAAAAATACCGGAATTTCGTTTAAACGGTAGGTAAAAGGTTCACGCTCGAAAAACATTCGACATAAATGTTTTCAATCAAAATGTCGTAACCGAGCGAGGTGGTAAACATTTTTCGAACACGGAACGCGTCTAAATGAAAAGACCGTCACGAGTCCTCCGATCACTGTTAATAGTGACACATCTACGAGGCTAGACAAACGTTCGAATATTTCGGTTAGTTCGATTACGGTCGCGGAATATTTTTTACGACGTTTAAAGTATATTTTATGTCGGTGTTTGGCGACCTTTTTTAGGCGAGTCACAAACATAGCCATTCGTCTATTAAAATTATACAATTCGTCGCCCCCGATAAAATATTTAATAATTTCGCATATTTTTGAATAATAATTAATAGTTATAATAATTACGCTTACCGCGTAGGTAAAAATAAAATAGGTACTTTTGTACTAGCTGCCTACGTTATTCTATTGGACACGAAACGTAAGTTATTATCGGGTTTTTTTTTTAAACGTCGGTTATTTTTAAAACGTATTATAAATAATTTCTATATATAATCGTTAAAGCTGTTTTATACTGTCACATCGTCTGGTCGGTCTTACAAAAATATATTTCTAGTTTTATCAGTTCCACGAAAACTAATTTGTGATCGTGTCGAAATCGCTTATTTGTTTGTCGGACGAAATGACCACAAATCGGTTCACGTTATTAATTATTTTGCGTATATTGTAATACGGATTGACGACTTATTTTTATACGCATCATAATCGCCTCTGGCAGCGCGCGACGTATTTTAGGGACTACATAAGCGACGATAAAACAGAATGAAAAATTCACTCGGTGTACCTATCGTCCGAATTTAGTTCGGGAAATCCGCTCTAGGCTTTGTAGGAAACGAATTTTCGGTTTCGGGTTTGATTCAAAATTCGCGCGGGAACGTAATAAGTTATTTATTTCGACGACATTGGCGCGGGAACGAAACAAAAACCGAACGCCGTCCGCGGTTCTCACGAAAAAGTGACGTTTACGAATTCACTCGTGGTTCCAAAAATTACAATAAGATTATTGGATATACGTTTATTTGTATCGGTAATATTGTCTGCAATCGCGAAGATCGGTAAAAGAAAATAATATAACGCGGACGTCATACGTACAAAATGCCCGCGCAAGTATAAACGTTTTTGATAACGATTAACAAAATAATTCGATATCAAATTATACGGTGTATTTTCAATGGTGTATTAAACAAAAGTATCGTCGAATTATCCAAATAATCTATTTGTTCATTAATTGTCGACTCGAGCGTCAAAACGTCAACGTGCCCGTCAAATAAATCGATCGTTTATCGCTAGTGTGTACGTATGCGCGCGCGCGTGAAAGGGGCTCTACTCCCCTTCCCCTTACTAAATCCGAACCCGAGTCCACAAGGGTTAATCGAATTTAACAACTATAAAGAAATAATTCGTATTTGTAACGAGAATGTGTATAGATAATGGCGAAGTCTCCTCTCAGTTCTCGCACGAGTGAACCTATCTCGGACCTGTACATACAAGGAAAAGCGAAAACAGTAACGGACGGATAAAAGAAAATCCACGAAAATGTACAAAGCCGACGAAATATTATACGCTATAATTAGGTATTGTCGACGAATTCGATGAAGAATTGAACTTTTGTTCGGCCAATTAAATGGCTACATTCGTTTACATATTGTTGCGTTACGAATGTGTTTTACTCCGCCATCGATACGCACGTACATCCGAATCGATCTTGACCGCCCCTCTTTTTTTTTTCGTCCGCGCGCAAACACCGCGTTTACTATATATTACATTACGAGAGAACACCGGACGGCGAGGGGGGGGGTCGTTTATTTATTGTATTAATATCGCGTCGTCCGTGTAACGAAAAAAACTAAAGATAAAGTACCTTTATACAAGTACCTTCCGACGCGTAAGTGCGCGGCGGAAGTATGTACAAGTAATTTCACAGGCGGTGACGGAACGAGAGGGCAACGTGTCGACCAATCCCTCTCCGGGCCGTCCTTTTCACGTACTCTACGCATACACAATCGCGTATACTTTACACAAGGTGTGTAATACGTTTAATAATCCACCTCAGCCCTGGGGAATAGCGCGGAGCCCGTTTCGTATTCGAAAATTGGGCGATTCGTATTAATCGCGCGAATACTTTAGAAAAACGCCGCGACGCGACGTTCTGTTCGGCGAATGGAATGTCGCGCGTTCGATTCGTCTTAAACACGGTCGTGGTGCAGATTCGCGTTAGGATCGATGAAATCTGCGCACGCGCCTAAAACCGCCTTTGTCTGGCTGTTACAATTTCACCGTAGCGGTACGTCGTCGTTTCCTTCGGGAGAACGTCACACACACACACACACACACACACACACACACACACACACACACCCTGTACCGCGTGCCGCGGCGAAGTCGATTGTCGCATTTTCGTTTGTTTTGTCGTCAAACGGAGAGGCGGCTAAAAGCCCACTTGTGCCACCACCACGCGTCTCTCCCTCGCAAGACGATAATCGCGTTAGACACCGCCGAAAACAATATTTCGGCCGTACCGCGAGACGACGACGACGGATCGAACACTAGTGACGGCCCACCGTCATCAACGCTCGCCGCCGTATTGTACGAAACAATAATATATCGAACCGACGATCGATACCGCTAATATTAACGGATAGCCTCGTCGGTGGGTCGCACGTCGCGCGGAACCGAGAAAGAAAATGTATCGCCGCGTCACGGATACCGCGGCGGGAGGTGGCAAATTTTGTTTTACGCGTTCGGTTGTTAAAAACGCGCAACTTGTACCGTACGCGCGTATACGCCTACTATTAATTTCCCGTCGCGCGGAAAGTATTTTCCTTTCTGGTAATTTTTTATTATTTTTTTTTTATCTCGTTTTTTTTTTTTTTAATCTCGTTATCGCGTTACTTCCCGTTCCCTTCTCTTCGGCTCGCGGAAAACACTGGCGGCGGAATTTCACGTTCGGTTCGAAAATTATCGTTTACAACAGTATTTCGCCGTGCCGCGTCGCTCCTCTCGCTGAAACCGCGTTGTTGTTTTACGAATTTCCGGCCGTGCGGGACGCCTGCCGTACGTAACGTTGTTATCTGTCGAACACGTACGTACCCGTGGTCAATTCATATCGAATTTGTGAGGTACAATTCGTCGCCGAAACAATATTAAACGAATTCGCTCTAAGTGCAGTGACCAGCCGCCGCTTGGATCGACGGGCCGGTGCCCGTGTTCGGCAAACACGAACCTCGCCCGTCGTTGCGCAATAAATTAACGAAGAGTAAAAAATAACCGACTACGTTTTACAACTATTTATCGATTATATTCTACAAGCCGTTATTATCGTTACGTATATTACACGTTAATGTTATACTATAAATCGAGCTCGTGAGTAACGCCCTAAGTGTATCGCGAATGTGACTAAACAGAAATATAAAGCGCCCACCGGTCGCACACTACCTCGTACTCGGTTAATCTCACTAGCACCGCTCCCGGCTCTCAACTACCGCTCTGTTTACCATTCGCCTCGACTTTTCGCTACGTTCACCGTCACTCGGCTTTGGTGGCCCACACAGACGTCCTCAGGGATAATACGGTAAAATAGGGTATACTTGGTCCCGTATGGGATACAAAAAAAAAAATTCGAATAATTCGATATAAGCGCGCAGTAAAATACGCGTAAATACGTTCGTCACGGGGATGTGTATGTATACTAGGTGTGGCGGTTAATAATTCTTAATTTTTGTCAGAATAGGAATTGGTTGACATTTAATGTATCTTATGTCATTTTGTTGCTACGTTAGTGCTCTTTAAAACGACATTGTTGTTTGTACGATTTCGCGTTCGCGTCGTTTTTTTCCGTACTGTAAAAATGACGAGTTACGAGCCAAATAAAGAGCGTTTGCGGCACGTATTGCTATTTCTGTTTAACCAAAAAAAAAGTGCAAGTGAGAGCCGACGAATTCTTGTACAAACGTACGCTAACAATGTTCTAACGCAGGACGCTTGCGTGCGGTGCTTTAGAAGATTTAAAAGTGGTGATTTTGACTTGAAATATAAAGAACGACCAGGTTAACCGAAAAAATTCGACGCTGAATTACAAGCGTTGCTGGACGAAGACGATACACAAACTCAACAACAAATGGCGGAATGGTTAAACGTTGGTCGCCGAACGATATGTGACCGTCTGCATGCCATGGGGAAGATTCAGAAGGCAGGGAAATGGGTACCTCATCAGCTAAACGACAGACAGATGGAAAGGCGCAAAGCAGTGTGCGACATTTTGCTTTCTCGACATGAACGAAAAAGTTGTTCGCATCAGAAAAAAGACGAAAAATGGATATATTTTGAGAACCCAAAACGTAGAAAATCACGGGTAGGCCCGGGTCAACCGTCAACATCCACTGCAAGATCGAATCGCTTCGGAAAAAAGACATTGTTGTGTATCTGGTGGGATCAGAAGGGGGTCGTGTACCATGAGCTCTTAAAACCAGGTGAAACTGTCAACACCGTTCGCTACCGTGAACAAATCGTCAACTTGAAGCATGCATTGGGCGAAAAGCGACCAGAATGGGCTTCAAGACACGCAAAGGTGATTTTACAGCACGACAACGCCCCCTCACACACAGCGAAAGCGGTAAGAGACACCATTTCTACGTTTGGCTGGGAACACTTGCCCCACCCGCCATATTCACCAGACCTAGGCCCCATCTGATTACCATTTGTTTTCATCAATGTCCCATACGCTCTCTACGAAACACTTCGAGAACTACGAAGATGTCGAAATATGGCTTGGCGACGGGACCATTTCGAAAGATGAACATTTTTTTTTTTTTTTGGAAGAGCATTCACGAATTGCCAAAGGGATGGAGAAAATGTGTATCAAGGCGATGGCGCATATTTTGAATAAATAATTTTTTTACTTTGTTCCCCGAATGACGTGTTTTTTCTTTAAAAAAATTAAGAATTATTAACCGCCACACCTGGTAAATAGTGGTCGACGGCAGGTACGAGTGTGTTGCGCGCCGGAGCCGTTTATTGTTAAACGCGCGCGTTATACAAACGAAATTCGCGCGTTCGCATTTCGGACGCTTATTGTCATTTTATAATCGGAAATTGAGAAATAAAACGCGCGTGCAATTTTAACATCCGCGTCGTCCGCCTAATAACGGCGCACGCGTTAAACTGTTCCTAGGCTTCCGTCGCGTTGTCCAATTTCGTCGTTTCGCGAACGAACGTACATAATCGAATCGCGTAATGATTTACAGTCGGTCGCGATCGGTACGACGGTCAATCGTACCATACAGTAAGCCAATCAGCCGGGACATTGTCGGGTACTACGCGTTCGAAAAGCGTGGAATGTCCAACGAATTTTAAATACGCGGCTAATGTCAGACACAAGCGACGGTTAATCATCCAGATCGCGTCCCAATACGCGTATACTACGACGGTTCGATTAAACGAAAATCGGAGTCGAAAAATTATCGACAGATTGCCGAAAACCCGTATGGTTCCGAAATCGTGTGACGATCAACATTCGTCCGGCGCGACCCGCGCAAGGACGACCGATGATTGCGCGAGAATATGTACTACGTTAATTTCTCTCGACGTTCGCCGCGCGGTTTGAGTGCCCGCGCGGAACGAACGCAATAATGGCGACGAAAATGATTACCGTGAAAAAAAAAAACAAAACTACGTTGTCATTATATTTCGGGGTACGAGAACCGTTCAATTTATCCATTCCCCCGAGACCGGACCGTTCCACCGTGTACAGTACACAGATACACACGATTACAGGACGTTCTAGCCCGGAAGACCGTGACTGTAGTCGTGGGAGACTATAGTCGTTTGACGAAACGGATATTTTTTTTGTTCAGAATTACGTACCTTAAACAGTTTCAACCGTACGGCCATTATATATATAAACGTATTATATAGGTAATAGTACACTGAACAGGATACGGAACTTGATTTTAATCGATTTAAACCCGAGGGCGTTACGCGCGAAATAAGATTAATTTTTTTTAAACCGGTAATTTATCGGAATTTAAATGGATTAAACGGCGCGCTGAAAATCGCGTTGAACGACCGACGTATAGGAAGTGTACGCGTATTGATTAGTGCGAGCATAAACGGTTTGTGTTCGGATATATTGAATGGCGAACCGGCGTGTTGGTTACTTACGAGTTTCAAATACGACGAATTTACGAATAAACGCGCTCGTATTCCAAAAAAGACTTTTTACTCGGGTCAGTACGTAGTAGGTTGCAACCATTCAAGTGATAGTTTTAAGAAGTGTAGTACGTAAGAACTATTGTGAAATAGATTCGATGTACGGGGGGCGGGGTAAAACAGCGTGGGGATAGCTCACGTTGCCCGTCTACCCTTAAGGATGATCATTTTTGTTAAACTTTGTATTTTTTTGAATTTTATCAATAAATGATGGCGACTCACTGGTCCGAAGTATTGCCTTCAAGCTTACCGGGCCAGTGAGGGTATTGCCGGTTCGAAAAGGAAAAGAAAAAAGTACGTAGTAGGCTTATATATATATATATATATAAAATATATATATACGCGTAGGTATTTACGTTATATAGAAATGATACGAATTTCGAGCGATTATTACTAAATACGAGCTCGCTCGCTGCTCGGTGGTCGCCGAGGACCCAAAGCCACGGCGGTGTAGACGCGGGCGTACGTATAAATACCCGAGCGTGTTGCGCGTAAGTACGAACGGGCGTTCGTTCGTTCACGACGCGAATCTTTGAAAAGCCGCGAGAACGACGAGGGTATACGCGCGCCCGATACGCATCTCGCGCGTAACGATATTACATATTTCATAACGTATACGCACGTACGGTACGACGTCTCGGTGTAGTGCCGTACGCGTAGTGTATTTGAACCGTTTATTTACGACGTATTAATTACGGGGCAATTAATAATAACAACGCGCGCAGCCGTAGCCGCCGCCGCCGCCGCCGCCGGGAGATCGTATATTTTATTTCTCGTCGATAATAATTACGGTATAGAAAACACCGGTGTAATAATTATAACATATATATATATATCGGGTATACAGGGCGTGTCTCGAATTTCCTGAGCCACCACGTGTGTGTGAGTGCGTGCGTGTATCGTATAGCGCCCACGAAGATTATTATTTTCGACTTCGTTGTGCACGCTGTACGTACGTTCGCGCCAAGATCCGGGCGAACAACACGTATCGTACATACTTAATATTATAGTTCTCTTTCACACGCCTTTTTTTTACTCGTTTTTTTTTTTTTTTGTTTGCTTCGAACGATATGCGCGTTTATACCGCGACGGTCACGAGTGATATATATATATAACACGCGGTAATAATAGGTAATATTATTATAGTAGTAGCATCGCTGGTTCAGTTATACTTATATGTATAAAGGCGTAATAATAAAATATCACCCGACGTATGGTGTACGCGTTATACGATCGGGCCGACCGCCACTTGTAATTATTATATTACGGTCCGCGCGATTACGCGTAGGATAAGACGTATTTTTTTCGTTTTCAATTCAATTCGTGGTGCCCGTAAAATGCTATTGGTTATTGAATCGCGGCCGTCCGAAATATCGTGTTCTATCGTTTCAGACGTACGTATTTATCGGACGCCATTGTAATCGCGCACTAGCGCGCGTAATTAGTAGCGGACGATGGTGGAGAGAAAGTGTGTGTGTGTGTGCGCGCGCGCGCTCGAAAAAAAAGCCCCGGAATTTGTAGACAAAAACGCCATTTCGTATACACGATGATTGTGAACTATTGTATTACTATTCGTAAGTTCGATCGATCTATACGCTTCACGTTTAACCGTTTCGTTTACACACCAAACGAAACGTACGCGTTTTTTTCAAAAAACGTCGTTTTAAGCGTAACACGTATATCGTTAAAGACGCGTTGGGAACGGATGTGTATATATGTAAATAGTGTTTTCCGTGCAATGATTTCTAATAGCAAATACTTCTTCTTGTTCGTCTCCTTCGCATTCTTTTCCATCTATCCAACCGTCGGCCAATTCGGCGTGCCGCGATGTCCCTTGAAACAAATACGTACGTAATCGGTGAAATACGCTACGTCGGTTATTCGACTACCGGTAATCTCGACACCATTATTAAACCAAAAGGTTCGAACGTTTCCCTGGCACGATCGCCAGCACCGGATGGAGGGGCAGTGAACACCGCCGGTAATAAACGTGTTTGTAGCGGAGGCGGTTGCTTTTTTATTACAATATCGTGTTTGTTGACAAGGGGCGGTAAAGTCAGGGATGGGACGTCGTTCCCCGCTGCACCGTTCACAGACGATTGTTGTACGTATTTACGCGCTATTTCGTACGAAAAACGGTGGCGTGCTCGCTGCCTGAAACAATGTTGTCAACGCTTTCCGGTCAGCGAGGTGATAAACAGAGAAAAAAACCACTGTCTTATCTACCATGAACCTAAACTACTCACCACAGAAAAGACTCGACGCTTCTTGCCAACTCCGTTTATTCACACTTGAATTATGTCTTCTTCAAAGCCTCCGCAATACAGAACATAAACCAACTTTACAAACTCATCACGTACATCGCTCGCCTTTTCCACTATAACGATATTTAATAAATTATAACGTTTAATTATTATTACGACCGCTAGTATATTAAAACCGCGCATCGTCGCATTCTTTATGCTCGAACCGTTCGATCGAATTGTCGAACACATTTCCTGTCACGTTTTTTTGTCCCAATGCCATAACGTGCTGATCAGTTTCCTGTTTCGACCCTCTCGCGTTATTATTTCATCCCATCCTACAATCGTAATTGTCTGATGCCTCGCGTAATATTTGATATAAATCACGCCGTACCGAATGTACCGAAGCTTCTCGTCTTCGCCACGAATGGCCCCATCCCCTAACATGGTCGCTTTTCTTTAATTTTCTCATTTATATCAGCTAGCCTATGTACGGGTTCGTCGTATTCCCCTTTTTTTAGCATTCTCCGTTCATTCGCGGTACACGGATCGAGTCAAGCGTCGTATATACATATTTTCTCGTATTTTCTTTTTAAAATTTAATCGTAAACCGTACACGAATTTCGTGTATAATTTGAGCCGGGGCTTAAGCACGAAGACCAAGACTCTAAGTCGTACAAAATCGGCGATCAGGTCGTGCACGATCGAAGGTCGAGCGATCGAAGAATCTAACGAAAATTTGACGATTCAAGATGAACGAGAACACGAAAAATATATAAAAGACAGATTCGTATTGAACCTAAAAATATACGTTATACGTCCCGGCGTTTCTAGTTACAACGTTTAACATTTTCGTATTCGGCTCGGCCGAATAATAAACGACGTATACCATAATTTTATCGCGAAACGACGTTACTAACGATAATAGAGAGAACTCCGCTAAGTACAGTACTTTTACGATTCGGACCGACGAGTAAAACGTAGCGTCGAGGACTCCGGCCAGGTAGGACGTTCAAACCGGCCGCGCGTACCATAAACGGCGCCCTTTCCGCAGTCATCGTCACCGCCCGTTCAGCGGCAATCAGCGCGCGTAGGCCGTTTAAATAATTTGCGCCCGTTATTCGTTCCGGTGGTTTCGGGCCATTGTGAATGGAAAGTTAATTTCCAACACTTTTCGACCGAAATAATTTCTCTTCCCCGTCACCAACTCCCTAACGTGTCCGCCACACGCGCTCTATCACCGTGTCTGGCCAACGCCGACGCACGATATACGTACAGCAGGGCGGTACGGTGAAAAATGACCGACAATTTTTATACTTAATACAACGTTTAATTACCGAACAGAACGAATTGTCGTGGGCGTGTGTATTGCCGCGAAATTCGTGACGATATCGGTTTTCATCGAAGACCTATACGGTTATTCATTACGTGGATAACATTGCTTCCCGGTCTCGTTATTCGGAAAATCCCCTCGAATGTTATCCACGTTCCGGATGCTCCTAAAAATATGGCGTACTCTATAATCGATAAACATTTGTACGAGTGGAAAACACTAATCTAATATTGCTCGGCGGACCACCGGTTGGGAAACACTTCTGTAGAAGATGTCATGTTTAATGGCGACTTATGTCACTTATACGCGTATGTCAAGCTGACGAACCTACTGCGTTTGTTATCGAAATCGTTTATCTACGTGTCATATCTCAAACGGCGATATTATCGGTACATAAAACGTTTTCCCTGCTCTAGTAATACGTACGCGTATGTTTTAAAATCAAAAAGCAACGCGGAATGTTCTTTAAGTCTATAAACGACATACTGTTACATAATAATAATAATTGTAATAATAGACGAAGTAGACACGATCTCGGTGTCCGCGTTATCAAAACCAAAAGTACGTCTCCGTGTATCAATAAGGTCGAGATGAGTTCAAATTAAATGTATGAAAAATTCGACGAAAAATCAAAAGGTCTTTAAACTGTTACGAATTCGTCTTTCGTAATATGACGAATTGTATTTTCTATTGTAACTTCGGACGCTTGGCCTATCTGTACGCATACCGCGTACTTTTTACTGGAAATGACGACGTTTGCGTAGAAACTTAATTGGCGCTATTTCGGTCTTCTTAGCCGTTCTCTTAAGTACTGGAGATTCGAACAAAAAAAAAATCTACAAATTACGCGACAATACGTTCGGCGTATCGTTCGCGACATTTGTAGAAAGCGAAATGTGTCGTAAGTGACTCGTGTCCGAATTTCTCGCCATTGCGGTCAAGACGAGTTAATTTAGCTCGTTAACGGCGCGCCCTCCCCTCAGCCGCGTGTAATTAGCCAATAATGACGACGAAATTAGTTCAAAAGACGTCGAGTACGATTACGAACGGCTGTAATGAACGTGATGGTATCGCGTGCGTTCGGCAAGGACGGTATAAGAATTAACGAAACCCGGCGTGTACGATACAACAGCCAGCTGTGTGCCCGTAGCGCGCGGCCCGTTTCTATCGCGCTGGCCGCGGGGACGTACGTATAAATACGTAATAACGATACGACGCTGTTAAAGAAGCGCGCGTGAACGGTAACGATACCCAGTCCGCGGTAGAACGAAAGACCATTTTTGGTTCGGCGGTGGTAATAACGATTCACGCGAACGTTTCGTCGAATTGGACGTGTGAATAGACGCGCGTACGTCCCGTGTGTACCGGCGCACGAACGGCGAGCTTACGAGTTGCGAGAGAAGCGTGCTCGAACCGGCGGTATGTATGGTAACGGGGTGTGAGAGGTGGGTGAGAGGGAGAAATCCTTGCCGACGAAAACGTAACGATTCGACCTCGTCTATTCAACGGGGCCCGTCAGCGCGCTACGTAATAACGATATTGTATTGTACGCGCGCGCCCAGGTGATGATACACACGCGCGTGTACAGTATGTGTGTCCGGACGTTTCACGCGTACCGCGTCAGTCGGCGCATTTCCGTACTCGACGGACACCCTGTGTGCGTGTGTGTATCGTCGCGGGACGACTGCACGGACCGTCTCGGCCGGCACGATAATAAATCATCTTCGTTCACGGACCGCGCGCGCGTCATTACGAATTTCCCGGGACAGTATAACGCGTGCGTCTCGTGATTGATGTACTAATTCGCCTCGCGCCGTCGTACGTGTTACAATATTATCGTATCGCCGCCGCCGCCGCGCGCGGTAAATCCCGCCGGATCGAAGACTCCGATACCTAATTATCGGTAACCGAACACGCGCGTGCGGGTGTGTACTCGTACGTTCGTGATATAACGCTGCCCGTACGGCGGCGATAGTACGAAACGATTTCGACGATCAGACGGACGCGTTCGGCGCGCCTCCGTCCGTATCCTTTTTCCATTTCGTCAACAATTTAGTTTACCCGCGTGGCGCGTTGTAACCGAAACGGGCCATCGTCGGTAGGACGCGTCCGCTAATATTCTAAAGCGCGCCGCCGCACGCGTTCTCTTAAAACCGAGCGATTCGACCGTACACAGTTTTATCCGTACAGATAAATCGTACGTGTGTGTAGGTTCGAACGCCGCGGGTTTTAGAACTGCGCCAATCAGTCGGAAATAAATCGAAAACAGCAACCCACAAAACCGTACGGTCGAATCGCTCAGTTTTAACCGAACGCGTGTGACGCGCTTAAGGTTTCACGATTTATTTACGCTTCGAACGACGCTCCGTTATTAAAATACGGACGCAGTCGGTAGGTAATACCGTCGGAAAACGTCGGCGCGACGTCTAGGAGATATTGGGCATTACGTTTAGGGGTAGTAAAATTGCGAATTGTCGGTTGCCGTCGTCGGTTGATTGTAAATTAAAATATTAAACGAATAAATTATATTGGGCAATCCAAACAATTTGTTATTTATCGTTTGGAAAATTATTCGTCTTATCCGCCAAAAAAAAAAATATTTATATACGCTTACGTTTTTGCGTAGACGATTTCGACCGGAAAGGGGGCCCGTAAAATCGGATTAAACGCTGATAAGTGAACAGTAATTGGGAACCCCGGAAACCCATTTAGAATAGTCGAGTGAGGAACGAAAATGCGGGATCGCTCGACCAAAATAATAATATAACTAAAGCCCTTCCGTACACAGGGAACACGAATCGTTGTTCGCAAACCGCTTCGGGAAATCGTTAATTTACCGGAAAAAAGCGCGAAATAGCGTATATTATTTGCAATCGTGCCGCGACGACAGCGGCATTAAATGTTCTCGCGGGCCGAAATGGAAAAGCCGTCGCCGTCTCGGAAATCGACGGGACACACTAATTTCGGGTTTCCGCGAATCGAAAATATTGACTGTCCGAAGTCTCCGTTATATATTTTTACGCAATTTGTCGAACGGTAAAAGTAAACACGACGGAACGCGTTTAAATACGAAAAGTGCCCAAAGGGGACGTGTCTCCCTCTATATCCATCTATATATATACGTACACGATTTGAATCAAATACGCGTACAGCGTATATAGAGGATATGCGGCGTTCGATTGTTCGATATATTTACGGCCGTGAAAAATGCCTTTAGGTCGCTCACGTGCGTGGAAACCGGTAAAAGAGCGAACGAAAACCTTCGTAGAGATGCACGCTAGTCACAGCGCGAACCGATTCGAACGAAATATTAATTACCGAAAATCGCCTAAATCGCCCACGTAAATAACGGCGTTTTCGCGCGCGTCCGTAATTCGACTTCGCGGATTCGTCGACGACGGTTTTTGGCCGCTTATTTGTCTCGGATCAACGACTGTCTTCTACACACCGTGGCGTTCGTGTAATACGATCGCGACAATAGTTGTACGGTCGTCGCTGTAACTGTTGTCGCGAGTTCGGCGATATCGATGTACCTGACCACACTAACGAGTACGGCCGAGTCCAGTACACACGAAATCGTTGTCGGGTGCTCATCGTATTTCCTCTGTTCCGCGACGACCACAACCTACGACCTTTATTTCCTGTCTTATAGTATATTCGTTAAATATAAAATACAGTCCACAGATTTGTTTATCTTATTACGAACGTTCCATCCAACCACGATTGGTGACATTATTAACGACTCCACTAATAGTTATTATTATTTCGTTCAGTTTCCTAAAAGGTATTTCGTGACGACGAATGATCATTTCGATTGGAATCAATCGATTACTAGAAACGCCGACGACTCCCTGTAGTAGACACGGACCATCGGTTTTGAAATAAAATCGTTCGACGTTTCTATCAATAAACGACCGAATAATCGTACGACGCTGCTACTGGTCGTTTTATCAACCAACGTCGAACGTTTGCTAGCGGTCTAGTAGTTTAATTGACTAATATATGCGGGCAACGTGTCGATTGAAAGACTAGTCGATGTTTCGAAATCGTTTAGTCGGACCGACCGAATAGGTCGTCGATATACGAAATTTTACGGAACGTTTTCCGAATGGGCACTCCGTTACGACGACGACATCGTTGCCCGTTGGTTGAACCTATTCGTGCGTCGTTTCGCCGTTTTATCGAAAAAACCGGTCGGTTATTATTTCGTCCGAAAAGCGAGCGACACGAATAATCGGAAGTTTTCGGTTTTTTATAAACCCACCGCGGTTTAGTGTGTGCATGTAGTCAGTCGACCCGCCCGCCTAGTTACGTTCAGGCGGTTTCGCTATTTAACGGTAATCGAATTACCCGTTTTAAACTAAATTCGTTACGGGACCAAAAAAAAAGAAAAAATGATCATCGGAATCCAAGACACTTCAGTTTCGCGCGCCCGAAAGTGTCATACTTAACGATACGTAATTCCCACTTTCTAAAAACGCGGAAAACGTTCGCCAGTAATCACTTCAACCGAAATATATTGGAACGTAAACATTTGCTTTCGCGTTTAAAAAACAAAAGGCGTAAATACGGACGAGCCGCGCGCGAAATGTTTGCGCGGAATATGGGTTTTGTATTCCCGTAATAATTGATTGTGCAAACTACCGATATTTTTCTTTTGTTTTTTAACGACGACCGATATATTAATACGCGTGCTCGTCGTGAACGATCGTTCATAAAAAAATCATTCCACGTTCGAGGTAAATGTTTCTTTCGAACCGAAAAGTGTACGATTTAGGTCTACCGCGAACCGATTAAAAGCCGAATATTATCTACGCGGATCGTAACATCTTTAGCCGGCCTACGTAAGCGATATAGGTTATAAAGATCGTCTTATTTTACTATTATAATTATATTTATATTATAAAGTAATATGCCGACGTCGGGTGACGGTAAAATTAACGAAAATCGTTGTTCCGTAATAAATATCCTTTCGTTTTCAAAAAAACAATAAAAAGCAATTTCGGACGACCGTCAGTTTACGAATCTCGGCGCTTATGCACGCCACTCGTGAAACGCGTAGTAATTCGATGGAATCTCGGTAAGTCGAAGTCAAAAAAAGGAAACGCAATTTTTTCGACTTACTAAGGTTTTCGGGTGATCGAGATTTCAGAAAAAAAAATTCGACTCGACGAGTTTTTGAAATTTACTATCGTTTTTTATTATATAATATAAATCACGGTGGGTATTATTATTGTTATTATCATCCGAAAATGATTAATAAAAAATATAACATAACACGCGCGGGTATAGTGTTATAACTTTTTCAAAAAATAATTTGTGATCTTACTTTGAGCTAGGTTCTTGCGCGTGACATTATTAATAGCATTTTCTGCCACGTTTAAAATGGAATATACCTTATCGTCCACGTCACTAGATTGTTCGGTGAACGTCCTTAGCAATGCGAGTGCAGCTTTTGCTCGCTTTACCGAAATACAAGATACTGGTTTGAATGATTCGTCGTCGACGTCGTTGGTGTTTGCACGAACGTACTCGGTTCAAATTATCGTCTGTCAAAATATCGAAAACGCCGACGTCTTCGTCGATTTCAACGAAATATTCTTCCGTGATGACTTGTTCTCAGAGATCATTTTCATACGTTCATCGTATATTTTTCTAAAAGCAATATCGCGCCGTTTTTTAAAACATTCAACCCGTTACTGGTTTTCAATTTTTCAATTAATGGTGTCCCGAATTTTTCTGCCTTTCTTTTAGAATAGGACGGCCGATACTGACATCGGCATCTTAAACCACTTAACTACACTTTCTTCTATGTTTGCAGGGTCTCCATTCCACTTCCGATCTGTTGAAAAGTTCAAATCAATTTCCTTAATATCCATTATTAAATGAAAATACGTGGCGATTTTATTTTAAACGTACGAAATCGGCCGAGAACGTTACTCGCTCCCGAAAGTTTCACCGGCGAAATATAAAACGGTACCCGTTTCGTCGTTGTCGATACTCATTTTGAATTCGTACGCGGTCCTAGTAGAGCGCGTAAGTCCCCGACGATGGTGGGAAGCGACAAATTGGTACTGAGTAAGGTCCTTGGGCGTTGATCACCGTCCGACGGAGAGACATGGACGTTAGGCGTTCATTCCGTTGGGTCTCTCGATTCGTCCCGATGTCAATTTCGGAATATGGCGAACGACCGTTGAAAAATGAAAAAATCTTGGACCTTCTTCTCCTAAAGTTGTATTCGTCGTTCGACGATACTTTCCTACAGTTGGTTTCACGTCGTAACCGCGTTTTTCTCATTTTTTCTGTTTTTACTATAGAAATGATTTTATCGAAATATTCGTACGTTAGTTATTTCGTGCGTTTTCGTTCTTTTAGTGTCAATTTCGTTACGTCTACGGCGTTTATTTATCGCAATTGTCGAGCCTACAACAACGCCTGCTCGCCAAAGCTCTATTTTTTCCTTTTAAAGTAAAAACGAAAAATTCGAAACGATTTACGACTGTAGTACGGAATTATCGTAGCCAACTTATTGCACACGCTTGTCTACTTCTCTACCGTGTACGTGTATATATACCGCGCACATACGGTACGCGGCCCGGCGTACAATTGACGAGCCACTCTGCGCGTCTCTCCACTCTGACGTCCTAATTGGACGCGCAACCGTGCGCGCGCGCGCGCCCGTGTGTTGCGGAATATAACATAACACGCTTATTTAATACTCGACTCGCTATAATATTATACCGATCTATTGTGCGCGCCGCCCCACCGGGCCCGGCCGGCCGACCAGCCGGACGACGGCAGCCACTGCGGTCACTGCGCGCTGGGCGGACGGGACGCGAACGACTTCACGCCGGGCGTAGTAAGAAAAAGAAAACGCAACGTCATTTCCCTTTTTATTCTATCACCACGTCAGACGCCGCAGCGATCCGATCGTCGTCGTCGTCGTCGTCGTCGTTATTATTATTGTACTATACGCGTTTCAGGATGTTCCTCACGAAAGTTATACGCGCCTGTGAATAATATAAAAAAAAGAACGTCCGTCGATTATATTTCGGTAAAACGTTGACTCGTAAGCGAGCCCGATGGGCGCAAGAAGCGCGCCGCTTTTTCTCAATTTTCTTTTTCCGCACGATCCGCCGCTGGTTTAATTTATCGCGTTCCGGAATACGGCAATTTGTTTATCGATGGTAACGCTCTCGTATTCGTATACACACACGTATAGATTATAGTTGTGTTATACATGATAAGTAATAAGCTATGTGTCCTCCTGGACGAATGGACCGATGATTAAGGCGACACCCGAACGTGCAACTACCAACCAACACAATCGAACTGACGGTCGGTAACCTAATTGGTTATTTACGACTGTCCGAGAGAGATTATAGTTCGTCGATCGACATATTCTTCGGCATTGCGGAAAACGCGGGTTTTTTTTTTTTTTTTGTTAGACTACGGCGATGATTTTAGCTATAGGTTACGAATTAGGGAACGTATTCTACGCGTAGTTACATCTGTATCGATTGATGATGAACGCGTCGTTTTCCGTTTTTGTTGCCGGACTGTTTTAGCCGAATTCGATATTCCCGTGTGTGTGTGTGTATCGTTGGATACGTCGGCCTAGGGAATAAATTACCGTTCGGTTTCTCGATCAGTTGATTACGTGGCCCCCACACTTGGCAGTGGAATAGTCGCGCTACCAACAAAAACTACGTTTACGAATCGTCATCGGTCCGGCGTGGACATTGCACGGACGCGCGTAATAACGGCACGACGCGTACGATAAACGACGTCGCCTCGAGCTTGTGTAGATCGATAACGAAAACGTTCGCCTTTTGGACGATAATTACTTTTCAAAAGACCCATTTCGCCCATCCGGTTAAGGTCGTTTATTTATACTCGACCGCGAATCTACAAAACGACGGCCGCGACGAACCTAAACGAACGCGCGCGAGCGTTTCGCGTACACACTTCCGGAGTCGCCGTAATATTCCTAAAAGTAAATAGCGAAATATCCGTCGCGAGCGTAAAATATACCGTCGCGTATACATATACTCGGGCGACCGCGTGACATGAGACGATTGACCCGCCCGTCGTAACGATAGTTAGTACGATAATGCGCGTGTATCTTCTCTTTCATTCCGCTCATTAACGTACGTAACCGTATCGTGTGATTATTTTTATGTGACGACGTAATCGGAACTCATCGCGAAACGTAGGTGACGGCGTCGGCATTGTACGAAAACGAGATGTTTCGATTTTGAGCCGGCCAAGCGTATTTTCGTACGGCGAAATAATCGTAAACGGGCGTTCCCGTTTTGAACGTTTTAAATTTTTTCCGAAAGCAAATTTATCATTTTGTCACCCCCTCCTCCCTCATTCACCCGAAATGTATTATCACAAACGGAGAGAAAGACTTTGGCTGAATTAGTATTTCCAAATCTCGACGAAGTCGTCTCCCTAACATATAGCCGTTTCGTCGATTATCAGATTTAACAATTTGAAAACTTTCGCGTAAATTCGTATTTTTTAACCGTCTACGGGTCGTGTGGACAATTCCTGATTGTCTTTGGTTTTTGCTAAACACTATAGTCGGGGACGTCATTTTGTAAGAATCGTAATATCGGATTAGATTTGTTCGTTATCTAATCGCGTCGGACTTGTCAGTCATTATCGAAAATATTTCGCCGCATATTTATCGGTTCGTTAGGATTTGTACGTTCCGGCATAAACATATTTACGAATAATTTAAACGTTAGCGAATAA
Organism: Geopemphigus sp. TES_GeoC_2020; assembly: GCA_025469175.1. Taxonomy (NCBI): domain Eukaryota; kingdom Metazoa; phylum Arthropoda; class Insecta; order Hemiptera; family Aphididae; genus Geopemphigus; species Geopemphigus sp. TES_GeoC_2020. The sequence goes on from JAIPRN010001671.1 coordinate 38,176, forward strand.
AGTTTCGTACGAAAAGCGAACGTTTCCGATGCAACCGTTGCCCTGTTGCGAGTGTACCGGGAAATCGTCTAAATAACGTCAAAAAAAATAAATAACAAATAACGTCGCGCGCGATTAAAAAAATACGACCGTTCGTCTTGTTTTAACGAGTAATCAACTCGTTCGAAAATTGTCTAAATTACTAACGTAATCGACGACTTTTATAACCGTAACCGTTAAACGTCGTGTGTTCCCTATTGTTTATTTATTTTTAAACCGAAGTGTCGCGCGCGGTCATTTAGTGAACGAATCAAATTGGTTCGACCGTGGCGTACGCAAGTAAAGTCATTGGGAGAAATCGACCCGTGTAGGAGCACGGGATCCGTCCTGCCAATTGATTAACGATTAAAAATTAGCAAAGGGCGGATCGTCAATCCATTATTCGAACACGCCATAGAGGAGCGCGCTCGTACGCGCGAACTAGAAGATGTCCAGCGTCGCGGGGTCTCGTGTACGGGCCCTCCGATAAAACCAACCCTGAGCTCCACTCTTGGAAGGTCTGGCGACATCCGCGGCGGTTTTTCGTTTACGGGACGTATCGTTAAATAAACACTGGCGTCGGCCGTTGGGTTCAAAGAAAGGGCGGCCACATTTGATCGGAAATTAGTCCGTACTAATTTCGAAGTAATATTGCCGGCGTCGGCCGAGTAGTCGACATTTAACGTAAAGCAAAATCGACTTCGTATGGGCGATGCTTTACATAGCGCGGACGAAACGACACAAAACGGTTTCGAACCCGTTCGCGGACGGACGCGTTAGCCCGCGCGTGTTACACAATAGTCCGCGCGAGACGACCGAATAACGACGACCAGTCGAGAGTGCCGTGTCCCGGCCGTTCACCCCCTCTCGCGTCACGCCGTTTGACCGTTCGTTTATTTAATCGTCCCGTTGCTTTCCTATTTATAACCGAACGAACGAACGCGCGACCACCGACACACCGTTTACCATCAAAAGCCGCCGCCGCCGACCGTATTTTTCCGATCGTTTTTTCACGCCGTTTCAACTAACTACGTTGCGCCGTGCCGCGTTTATATGCGTACCGAATATATATTATTATTATTATTATTATTACGCGCACGATGTTGGTCGGCAGGTTTCCATTCTTGTAACGTGTGTACCGCGCGGACGGCAATACTCGAAAGGGAAAAAAATTCGTGTAGGGACAGGCGGCGGACGAGAGGAAATATACGAAGCTAATCCGTTTTCACGGTGCTTACCGCGCGCGCGACAATAGCAGCCGATCAAAGTCTCCAGTCACGATAATATATCATTTTTTTTTTCTTCTCCCGTTCGTGTTTCCATTCCTTTTCCATACGGTATACAACATCCCCGGACCCCGTGCGGTAGTACAATTATCGCGGGACCCCCGTAAACGGCTGACACGCGGCCATTTAGTAATACAACAAACATAATAACGTTTTTATCCGCGCGTACGGATATATATATATATATAAGAGATCTCTAATTGGCCGTAATAAGACGTACGATTGTCAGACCGGCGGCGCACGCGCGAACGAGGCCTGTTTGTTCAACCGAACGGTTTTCTTCCGTCTTTTATTATTCTTCTTATTATTGTTATTATTATTATTTCGTGTGTTTATTTTACGAGTCCTACTCCCGTACGCGTTCCGCCGCCGCGCTTCTCGCGACCATATTATGAGCCATTCAATACGTACGGAACGACCGGCCACGCGATCGGACACCGTAAAAATAACGCGTCTCGTCAAATTCTCCGTCACGACGCTCTACGGCCGATCGTCGCCCCGTACGGCCGCGTCACGACTCGACCATCAACCCCCCCCTCCCTGCTTTCCCGATCGCGTATACATTTTTCGTTCATTTTCGTACGGCGATTCGCACTATTACGTCCACATTACGCCGTTCGAACGGCGACCCGTGTTCGCGGTTCGCACGTCACACGTAACGTACGCAATTCTCGCTCTATGGTATTACTCCCTCAATAGCGCGGACTCAAACGGGGCCGCGAAATTGAAAAAAATTGCGCCTACGGATACGCTTAACACGAATTCACGCTATTAGAGGAAGTTCTTAAGACGGCGCTTAGTAAATTACGTACCAACTTTTATCACGCGTATAAAATATATATAGCGATAATTTATTCCACTAGCGAACGGCAATTTAGCTTATTTACGTTTTTAAAGCATCCGAGGTTTCGATAATTGTCTAACGCCCGAATCGTGTGGTTTTCCGAGCCAGTAGTGTTGCGGCGAAATCTCTCCTTACCCTTCGCACCTCTACCCTTCCCGTACGACTTTGTTCCGTTTGAAATCTAATAAACGGTCGGACAACAAATTTATGAAACAAAACCCGGTCTCGCCGACACCGAAGATGTTATTTTTGGCCGTATGATTTTGCCTCGGTCGAACGAATTCCCGAAGCCGTTCGTTCACATTTCAATCCGCGAGTTTATTTGCCTCATCGTTCGAAATACGACAATATCGTTTTCGATATCTCCATAACCAGCCATCGGAACACGCCATCAGTCAACCAACGCCATTTGAAACGCTCGTTTCTCCGTCGTTGTGTCGAAAATCGAAACCGACGGTTTTTCGTTAATCAACAAAACGACAATACGATTCCTGAAATAAAATCCGGGAAATAAAAAAAAAACGTCGCCATAAAGTACGGGTCCTTTTTCGGGATAACCGCCGGTTCGCGTCAACGAGAGTGTACTGTAGTCGCGACCGTCCGATAACGGCGCAAAATCGCCGCGCCCTTTCGTCGCGATGTCTACGCAATAGCCGTGTGCGACAACGCGACGTCGCTGTCAAACGTTGTACCGGACCACGGCCGGGCGCACTGGGTGCGCGCGAGCTGAACCGTAGCAGCTCGACGTCGTCACGTGGCGCCGTCGCCGTCCGACCGACGAAAAAAACGACAACGGCTCTTTGTTCGTTCGTTTTTTTTTTTTTTTTTTTGTTTTTTTTTCTTATCTAATTGCTTAGTTGTATTTTTGTCTAATTTCTTTTGTATTTTTTTTTGTTTTCTTGTTGTTTAATCATTTCTAATTGTCGAGACTAATTGTTCCACAAAGTTTCAATAAATTAAAAAAAAAAAAAAAAAACAATT
>JAIPRN010001672.1:0-41301 GCA_025469175.1 Geopemphigus sp. TES_GeoC_2020
ATTTAAGGGACGAATGGCCCGTAGTAACGTGATACCGAAAATAATTTTCTCGTTTAGTATTTAATATTTGTACCGCGGAGGGAAAAAAACCGGACGATCGGTAATTTAATTACGAATTATGTCGACATCGCCGGACGTCGATTGTTACCGTTTGTTCGAATATGAAACTGTACGTTCTCCGATCTTACGCCGCTCGTGTATTTTATACAAAATGTAAAATTTGTTGGTCTTACTGTAAGGTCGCTCTGGAATTTACGATTACCGCGGCTAAAATTTATATATTATCCGCCAATCGGTTTGGTTCCACGCTAACGTCACTCGTGTCCTATTGTATCTACTCCAGGCCGTCGTAAAATATTAGTTCGTCCCTTACGACGATTAAACGTCGCGCCGGGCAAATGGCATCATCGTTAACGGGTTCGTTGATTCCGCTTACGTTATTACCGAAAAACCGACGACATTAACGCTACGGGGCCTTTAAACGCGTAATCAAATTTAGGTTGGTTTACGTGGCGAACGTTAAATGTTGAATTATCGGCGGTTCGTATTATATTATGTTTTTCTTCGTCGTGGTCGTCGTATATAGCCGTGTCGATGGGCAAGGGACGATGGGAGAGGTGCCGGGTCGTGCGCCGGTTATTTCTAGTCAGCGACGGACAATCATAATATCGTTTTGGCGCGTGGACAAAACAATATTATTACGCGGTTATGGCACGCGTTCTGCTGTCGGTTTGTCTGTTTCGCACCTTATTGTTGGTCGGTTATCGATCCAGTTGGCGCCGGATTGCCGCCGACCGGGACCAGGGATCTTCAAAACGCGTAGAGGGGACGTCGTCTCGACGGGAAATGCGGAAGAAGGGACCGTCCTTTTCGCGGCGTAGTCGTTGACAACCGGTCATCCGCATGTGGTTTTTTTCCCATTTCGTCGACGAGCGGAAAATGCTGTCAGCAAAGTTCGGACACCGTCAAATAAATTTTAAATTCGTTTCGCTGGAGCGAAATCTAAATATTTTTTTCGGGACCTTCGGTAGCGATTGCTTAGACGTTCCATATTTGCAACGTTATTTTCTCGCTATATTTTCTCGCGTCATCAATCTACAGTTTTGACGTTTGTCGAACGGTTCCTCCTGAACTTCGATAAATTATTAATCGTATACGATCGATGTACGTAAAAAAATGGTTATACGAGCGTGCACGACGTACTTAATTCGTTCAAGTATTTTTAGACTTTCCGTAAATAACACCGCGTGACCGCCGTTCACCAGAAGAAAGTTTGTTGTTTTCGTTTTTCGACGCAATCAATGTCGAACGCTTTTTTCACCGAAACAACATCCGGCGATTAGTACTTAACCGGTACTTGATATTCTTTACGTTCCCAATGGTCGTCAATGCAACCGGTTGAGGGAAATTATCGGAGGATATTTTTAATTATATATGAATTATTCTAACGACGAATACGGGACGTCGTGGTGTACATATATCCAGTATAACAAAACAATTCTTAGTATAGCCGATTTGTAAAACGGTACGTTATAATAAATAACGTTAACGATGTACGTATGTTTAACGCGTGTGTTCTTAACTGGTCCAATATTGAATTATTTATCGCAACGGTCATATCTATTTAGCTTCGTACTACGATAGTGTACATAAAGTTGTAAAAGTAATCTAATTTCCCATATAACGTTCGTTCGGTAATCGCAAATAATATTTTTAAAGGAATATTTTTCGGTTATCCGCGAAAATATTATTACTTGTAAATCACGAGCAACGACGATAATAAGTAAAACGTGTTACGAACAGGTATTTATTTGCGTCGCTTACAGGACGTTATCGTGATGTTAGTCACGCTGACATAGTACGATTATATTGTTTAAGGAGAAGAAAAAAAACGTTTTTTTTTTTTTGTTCCGAACAACGTGTTTCTAGTTTTCTAAATATAGTTACGTTTGAATATAGATATCGTAGTATATTTGGAAGAAATTGTATGTAATGATATCCATAGATATCATAATTGCAAGAACTAATATCATAATTTCATTTCGACGTAATTTTCAATAATAATGTATTTATAAATGATATTTTAATAGACGTTAGTACGACGCTTGTCGGAATATCGACAATATTTTAATAAAATATCAATAATAATCATATATAAGGCACAAAATAGTAGAGGCTGATTGTTCGGGTCGCAATCACACGATGAGCACAGAATTAACACATTTTGTTTATATAAAAAACATTACAATGATTACGCAGCTGTATAAAAAATATATCACGGTAACGCCCACGAATCAAACGAACACATGTTCCTTATTAAGCGACCAGACACATATCGATAAACAATGAACCCAGTAGAATACGATTATTACGATCAACATATAAAGAAACGCAAGACGAAACACGTCGATTTCGATGACTTTTAATATGAACCAGTCGCTACGTCATAATAATCTAACTGAACAACTCCGCTATAAAAGACAAAAATTATGCCCATCTAGTGTCTGTCGGTCGGTAGACCACCAGCCAGTTGGTACAGACCGTCGGTGGACCACAGGCTTTCGTCACAACGAGTTGGTAGAACATCGAATGACGTCCGTTTCCTTATGGGGACATACAATTTTCGTCTTCAGCAGAATGTGGGCGCACTTCAGCCACGAGTGACCAGGTAGCCGAAGTCGGTATTCCGAGTATCAAAGGTGGTTACGATAAATCCCGGGTCACTTAGGTTAATTTATTAGGTACACGAATAATGGACTGGAAATCCCGGGTATTAACTGGTAATAATGTATCCAGGATCGGTCGTCCCGGCCGAAATGCTTTTACAACGGTAAAGGTTTATTTTCGGAAATCGCGACAATGGTAACACGAATCGCGAACTCAAAATGAAATCCGCGGTATCGTGACTGTAGAGATCTGGCCGTAAAACTACATAATTTTATCAGAAATCGAGTAATTGCGCGGTTTAGTTTTTTGCCACCACCGTGTCCCGTTGCCATTTCGAACGACGACGACGCCAGTACGATTATATGCATTTGCGGCGAATTTCGTCCGTCCTTCGCAGTTATAATTGGCCGAACGCGTATAATGCACGTCATATATTATTAACTTTCGTGACGTCTTCTTGCCACGCTGTCCGCGAGTCGATATAACGTTATAACACACAGTGTGTTCGCGTGCCGATGCGTCTTGAAATTCGTTCGTCACCGAGTTGTAATTTTTTCACCGTTCGTTTATCATATTTTCGGACCAGCGCATATTTCGGCACGAAGTATCGCGCTCGTACCTTTAACCGCCGTCGCCGTGAGATTAATCGCCGCGCGCTTCTCGTCCGGGCACAAAAATTTTACGCGCGTTACGACGTACTCACGGCGCAATACGAAATTGCGAATCGCCATATTATCCAAACGTTTCGAATTTAATTATTCATATATTCCGTTTTTAATTGCTCACGACGATTCTACGGAAGAGAAAGAGCGTATTTAATGTTGTTTTATCTCATATTGTTGATCCTCTTAATTGTATTCGGAGACCATTTTACATTTAAAGTGTAATCGCAAAACGCGGAAAGTAAAGACGTGCTTATTTCTCGAAAACAAAAATAAAATAAGAGAAAGTGTGGTTCTCCGATTTTAACCGAAAAAACAGACGCGAATCGAAACGTGACAATTTGACGTTATATACGGAAATTATAGTAATATCCTTCGAACTTCACTTAAATAACCGAATAAAAAATATCTACGAATAAGATACGATGGCGCAATTGTTAGTTTCGTCGAAAACTCTAGGCGCTCGACGCTTTTTTTTTGCCGCGCCGCAACGGTATCAGTAAAATTGACAACGGTATCGGTACATTCGAAACGAACGTACAAAAATCGTCACGATTTATTCTCGTTACACCTCGACGTTTCAGGTCCTACGGACATGTTTTGGTTCGTTGTTATTACGTTACGTACCGTAGTTACCACAGCGGTATCAGCTCTGTGGTGGTATCCCCAGCAACGCGATCTCCGCGTTCACCCCTTCCCGTAAAATTCGTCACGTTAGTGAATATCCAAGGTCTGAATTATACACGCCCAACGCCTGGACTGATGGTGATGTTTTATTGCCTCCGCCGTTCGGTGATCTTTTTATTCCGTAAGAACCCGCTCCTTTTCTCCCCTCCCCCCCCAAAAAAAAAAAACTAAATTTACCGTAATTTCGTTACTATACAGTACCGACGGCGTAAACGTTTTGCGCCGATTTTTCCCGTCGTTTTTTTAAATCATTCCAGCGCTTCGAATTGCTCGAGTACAGTGTTGAACCTTAAAGTAAAACCGACTATCTGGTTGCCGTCTTTGCACTCGGCCTCGGTAAACATTTAGGTGGTCCGTGCGTGGCGTATGACGGAGTCGTGATTCACGCTGTCTGTATCGCACAGAACAATACCGACGGCCGTGCCAGTTCATCAGGCAATCTCGGCGCTTGGGTATATGATCTCACGACGCACCGCGGTCGTCCCGAGGTAACGCTACTGCCGTTGTGCTCGTCGCGAACTTTGGGAACCCGCCTGTCAGTCAACCGTTGCTACACCATTTCCCTATGTATTTCGACGTAAGCAACGCGGTTCCAAAGAAGTCGTCAACAGCACGGCGCGAACTCGTTTCGCGTGTACAATGGAAGGTGTACACGCCCGGACGTCCACTGGCGGACCGTCAAAAACTTTTGCGTTCGGAAGTCGTTAAACGCGTGTTCCGGGTTTGTTATACGACTAAATTATTAAGCGGCTCATTATCGTTTCTGACAAGTTTTCGCGCTCGCGATATAACGGTCGTAATCGCGTCCACTACACATCCCCCGCGGTACCGATAAAAAGAAAACAAACGGTCGTGTATTGGCTTCGGCGAGTTTTCCGACGGTGTTCCCCATAGCGCTGTTACACAATACTGTTTTCCCGCTGTATATTGAATCGGAGCGAAACATTAACGTGGGCGGCACGTTATAATATACGAACAACGAATACTATTACTTACATAAATACGGCGACGGGAATCGAGATCGAATTACGAATAAATGATTTTTGTCCGGAATCGAAATTACGTACAGGTACAATACGGGTCGGCGAATTAAAAAAAAAACCGTTCGTCGGAAAGTTACGTTTTGCCACAAGTGTTTTTTTTAAATTTTTATTCCCGTACCTAAGATTAGAGTGAAACGATATTTTATCTTATTATTGTTACTATACCGCTCTTGCTATCATAGTTATATATGTATAATCCAAACCGATGGCATAATTGTACCATAATTGTTTATGAGAGGTGTCGTGTAAACGCTAGAATCGCCGCTGTTTATTGTAATATGTTGGATCGTATTACGATAATCCGGTAAGTAACGAATATCGTCCGTTATTATTTCCGTGTATTTTGAACGATAATCGCGTAATAGATTTGATTCATTCGACGAACGTAGATTTTTTATAGTTTAAAAAGGATTTCACGTTTAATGGAAATAGAAATGATGGCAAAACGGAACAACTACGATGTCGTATCAGTACGGATGAATGGAAAATTGTTCACGGCGAAAATTGACGCGACCGTGATTTATTATTCTTACGTTCATGACCGTTGAAAATATGTTACAAGTCCAAGTTACGCGGTTATAAAGTAAAGTATTGCCGTCTTTTAAGTACGTTACGATTGGGTGGTAAACCATTACGTGTTGTCTTTTCGAATCGGTTTTAGAAATCGAATAATCACTTTTCTTTCCGACGTCTAAAAATAATACACCCCAAAGTGGAACGCGTGTTGCGCATTTCCGCAGTATTTTTTTCGTTTCGTTCATCGCCAGGCATTATACGCTCGTTGGCCGGTAAGACTTAACAGCGTTGCTTCAGCCACCGTTTGTTGTAAGTACGAAAAAAACGTATAATAAACAATGTTCCCCCCCCAACCGTTCCTCGCAATAAAAATGATGTGTACACATAGGGGTACGAATCCCTTTCTGAAAACACGTTTAATGTCCGCGGTGGTCGTCGTCTTTCACCTGGTGATAGCGATTAATACCCTATTATTGAGCACCTGGACGGTCGGCTACGTTCAGTTCTCGAGAGTAAAAAAGATCCGTACATTTCAAGTAGCGATCGTCCCCACAGTGTCCGTGAGACAAATCGCTGGGTGCCTACCATGGATACGTACCATTTGCGATCCGGTACCGTGTCAGTCTATGTCACTTGTTCGCCTCCTGGGTTATGCCTGATAAATGGCCGACGTTCTTTGCTTCCGCACCGTCTAGGGGGGAGGGTCATGCGGAAGCCATATCCTGGTGCTAGTAGATTCCCTCAGGCCTTACTGGCCCCGACCAACTAAAGTCAGATCCGGTTCAGAACACTCGGTTGGACCGCCGACATAGTAGATTTGGACACTCCACTCACAACGACAAGATGAGTTACACGAGAAGGTATTTCCAAAGTCTGTGCATTATAGGAGGGATACTAGACGATATATATTTCGTAAACACAGTGGAATTGAAATAGCACGAATAATATAACGGGAGAAACTTGTTGGTCGTCGATAAAGAGGTAAAAAAAATAAAAAAATAAACGAAGTCCGAAATTAGATTACACTCGGTTTCACGTTTTATAGACATAAAAATCCTATTATTCGAGTAAATCGGTCGGCATTAAGTTATCTATTGGGAATTTAGAATTCGCGAAGAACAAACCGCCGTGCGGAGTTTCTAAACATTTTTCGATTGACTGCCATATAAGCGTTATATTTTTTTTTATAAAAGTGACGGAACGACCACTAACCGTAAACTATATCGAAAATAAAGCAATAATAATACGCTCGAGACTGTAGACATGTTTCGTACACCATAAAAAATTTTAACGTTAAACTTAATAATAATCATAACAGGGCTCGTACGAAATTTTGCGTACAGTCCCATTCTTATCGATTTGATTCGGTTAGGGGTGAATATTAAAGAGGTACAATATTAATAACCGAGTTATGAAACTAAATCACGTGACTAAAAAAAAATCTTGGAAGCAATTTATTTTTCGTTTCTACTTTAATAATCGTGATCGTTAGATATAGAAAATATATAGACGATGAAAATGTCGTCGTCGTGTACAATTTATTATTCGCCAATTTATTACAACAATAATTAATTTCAACGTATTCTAGAAAATCGACGTGGTTTTTATTAATAAAAAAAGGAATACAAGATCGAAATCAGGGTATTGTATTAATAAATTCACTTTAAATCACCGCACAAAAAAATGTATCTATATATATGTATAGTATATATACGTTAAGAGATGGTTTCAAAAGACATTTATGGAAAATAGTATTTTTTGTGTATATATTTTTTATAGTATACGTATTCGAGATCATTTCGTATTGAAAATACACCAATTTAGTGTCACGTATCATCCCCGCGGTAGCGTGTAGAACTAATAAAATCGGCACTTTTATGTCCAGCTTACGGCCTTGCGGAGACGGACGTGGCTAGAAAAAGACCATACACACACACACACACACACACACACACGTGTATACTAGTAGCACCGGAACCCAAAGGCTGTTGAGAGTTGATAAGGTGTGGACGGAGAAAGGAAGATTGGCGTTACGGGTGGTAATAGTTGGTATTGACGGGGTAGTTTTGTGGGTGGAGGGTGTTGATATTCGAAGAAAACCGAGGGAAACGAAAAAGATTCCGACGAAAAGAAGTGGACGAGGACAAACACAAGTAGACACACACACACACACGCGCGCGTATATATATATATATATATATATATATATACGGGAAAAATACTATACCGTATAATGTTACGACGAGAATAATATCCGCGATCGTAAAACTAAAAAGAGAACAAGACCCGTGGTACCCCATCGAATCGTAATGTGCGACGGACAAATTGAGTTATTTATGTACTGGTAATTTTTTATGATGTCGCGGAACGGCGGCAAGCGGTTTTATGTTATAACGCACGCGTATTCATATATATATATATATATGTATTCGCTTGTGTGTACGCCATTCTCGGCTTTTTATTTTCTTTTATGTAAAAATACGGATATGACCTTCGAAAACGTGAAAAATTTCGCGAATGATTTGTGGACATCTAGGCGAACACTTCCGGTGTGATTATACGATCGAAACGTCCGGCGTTGTACGGCGTGTACCGTTTCCGCGTATTGGTGTGTGTGGTGTGTGTATGTGCGCGTACGTGTTCGATGGGTGGACGACGACTGTTGCGAAAGGCGACGTTCGTGACGGCGCTCGTCTCGCGAGTACCGAAAAAAGTGTTTAAAAATGTCGTCGGTGTTTTAGTTTTTCGTAAAATGAACCTTTTCTAATGACACCGGCGGCGCTATTGCCAAGAGTCGTCGGCGTAATCAATTAAAAACATATTTACGTCCGTACATACAGGGCGTTATCGATTCCGACACGTTTTATGGTTCGCGCGGTGATTTATGGGAGCCAAGCACTTTAGCTAATGTCGCGAGAGCCAGGGGAAGGGAACCTACCCCGTTTACAAAAACTCTAAAGGTTTTTGTTGTTCTATGATCCGCCAATGTGAAACGATCGGGAAATAAAGATAAACGAATCAACGATCACACGGGCTTAAGTCCTATGACCGTTTATCGAACATAAATTTATCATTATATAAAATCGTCGCGTTAAAACGCTCGTTTTAATATTAATCTAGTCGACGTTTTGTGTGGCGCGCGTGTAATTCACGTTATAATATCGACCACGACGATAGGGTTTTTACCACCGACATTTCGGTAAAATAATAAGGACAATACCGCAACAGCGAATCAGACGTCGTCGACGATTCCCGGCGGTTTAATGTCGTCGAACGCGTCGCGTACTAACGTATTGTCCTAATTGATTATCGCGCGTGTTATATTACCTCGTAAACAAGCGTATAAATTGCCCGCGAGCGTAACCCCCGAATATACGTATGTACACATACAACGGAACCACCAGAGGCTGTGAACGACGGCAAACGGGACGAACTTATTGTACCCGATTAGCGCGTATCGAAATGTTTCACCGAGACGGTTTCAACGACGTAGCGTCCGTAAACGATCGATATTATTACGTTCATAGCGCTAAATATTAAAGAGACCAACCGGGATATATTAGAGCGACGTTTGTAGTCAGGCGGAAATTTACGTTACAAATTAAAATACCACGAGAACGGATAAGTTACGTTTCGAGGCGATATTGTTTTTTAGTTTTAACGGTAATTCATTTACGTTTGTACAACCATACAACGGTCACGAATATCGCGATCGTTGAATTTATTATTGGGCATTATCGTGAACGTTAAACGCAGCGGGTACATAATCGAATTATCGTTACGTTTTACGTAGCGAATCGTTTCCCGAATATTTGAAAACGGACGCGATTCGATTTCGCGAGCTATTCCAAATTTCAACAATAATGTTTCTTTTTATTAGTTACAATCGCGATTTGCTTTCTTTCACGTCACTGTTATTAATCGCCCTTTAAATTTCTACTCGATAGTGTTTCGAATTATTTTCATTTTTGCGGAAACGATAGTAATTGTGTCGAAACTAATCGCGCGCTTAGCCGTTATTTGCGCTTCGTGCGAAATTCGATAAAAATCTAGTTGGGATATTCGTTATATTTTTCGTCCCGTTCTATAGTTATTTATATTCCAATAATGTTAGTTTACTCTTAAATCGGCCGGTTCAATTTTTTACAAATATCTACGAAACGTTTTTTAAACATTCGACAATTGTAATGGATAGAATCGTTTGTTTTAACCGATAATTGTTTCCACGTTTTATAAAAACATTAAGACGCGACGTTTAAATTAAGCATTTGCCATACTATATCCTTCAGCCGTTGTCAACTCGCCGTTTTGACGAGAATTACGAATCATTATCGAACAATTGTGAACGAGATATTGGACCGTATTTTACAATATAATTTACTCGATTGTATGCGACGGAAAAGCAAAAATACTTTTTCTGGAATCGTAAGTAGGGATTTTTAAAAGAGCTTGCGTTTATTCAAATTATCTTTGTAGGATTTCTACAATTCTGGGAATTGATTTTCCTTTTAAACGTCAGTTTACGAACGTTCGTTGATGGATAGGAGCAAATTATACGACGGAAAATGCGTACAAGGTTATTGGTTATTATTATTAAGTACAAAAATAAGAAACCGTATAACGATATTTAAAAAAAAAAAATATTCGTTTTCGTTTCGAAGTCGTAACGTAATTTTCGCTTTAACCGGAACGTTATTATTGAAGCGATGAACGTCTTATTTTTATAACGTTTTTGCACTAATGTGATTATGTATTCGTCCTCCTGCGGCTTATATATTCTTGTCCACTTTGTTCCACTCTGGATTTTAACCGTTTTCTAAAAAATGTAATAAAACGTACTTTTCAGTTCCGTACGCATAATCGTGTACGCATTTTTCCTTGTTTTTCGTACGTACGCTTTCGTGTTATTAGCCTTCCTTAGTAACAATAGTATGTAAATAAACCGCCATAATAATTCCGACACACGAATCGAACACAAAATAACACCGACGTATATAATGCTTTTATTCGGCTCAATAGCTCGACGTTAATTGTAAATTAATATTTTGATTACACACGCGGTAGCGTTCTAATTTACCGACATACGCGCGGTTTTAATTAATTGTCGTTTTTTTATCGGATAATAAATGAAAATAATAACCGGCGTCCTATGAAACGTCTTCGCGTTACGGTTTTGGCGCAATATTTTGATAAAATATTTTGTCAGGAGTCGTTTAGCGTAGCTTGCGTAAAATCGAATAGCGCCGAATCAAACTCGGAAACCCGAATCGGATAAGAGCCGTTTTATTATAACCGAATTTAATTCGTGTTCGTTCGATCTATTGTTGTATATTTATAATATTATTATATTGTAAATTATAAAACAATTATAAATTTTTATAATTTTTGAATTATAAATAAAATAATTAAAATGTTCTAAATAAATTGTTATACAGTTATTATTTTTACGGTTTTTCCGTTAAAGGTTTAAGGGTGGAGGGTGTGTGAGGTACCACGGCGGGGGTTGCTCGTCCACCCTATTTAGGAAGATTGTAATTTGTTTTTGTAAACAATAGTGGTGATAGTGACCCCACTGTTCAAAGTATTGCTCACAGACTGACCGAACAGTGGGTGTATTGCCTATAATACTACGGATAAAAAAGAAATATCCGGGCTAGAGATATTCCTAAATATTATATACTTTACGTTATTTTTTCTCGTTTTATTTAGATTTTCTCATTACTTATTACTAATAATCGTGTGCTCTTGAACGTGTCATCTATCTATACGTATATTGTATCGTTAAGCTACATAACGCCGAATTTTATTAAGTCAGAATTGTGAATTTGCAAGTCTGGGGCACTAACGAAAGTATTCGTAAAGGATATTATTCCGGCAAATGTAGTAATTAAAAAATGTTAAATCGCACGAGTGACGTCCCAACGTTGTGATTAAAGGCGTAGTCCGAATTTCGAACGGACGATAACTCGACAATGAACTTAAACGTCAATCGATGTCTCGATGATTCGCGTGAAAACACCGAACTAAATTCGCGATAATTGGAAAAGCCTTTGACAGACGAAGATATAATTCGCATTCGAAAAAATATATATGTCGCGTTAGTTTGTGTAGCGTAAAAGTCAGCAATAGGCAGTTCTTGGTACCTATTTGGTTCGGGATTGCCGGAATAATAATAATCGTTATTTTATACGTCAAATTCGAAATTATGGTCGACGTAATTTTACGGTACAAAAAACGATTTCATACGAAACTTCAAGCCGTGTATTTCGATCGAGAATATTTCGATAAAACAAATTTTGAATTATTCGGACCTCGGAAACGATTGGTCGCTAACAACCGCTTATAATTCTGAAACGACCGATTTGTTTATTTAAATCAATAACGAGCGTCGCGTTTAACACCCGAATATAAACGTGGATTTGAAAACACTTTTTTCGCGTTATTCTCGCGCGTTTACGGTTCCTAAACGAATTGTCACCGTCGTAGTATTATAGAAACTAATGTCGAATTCAAATTGTTATGTTTATGAACGTTTTTGCGGTTGATACGTCGTCGAGTATACTTCCCGTCGGCTCGGCACGATGTAAATTTTCAATATTGGTTGTTCCGTCGCTTAAACTTTTAGTCTTTTACGAACACACTAGCGATTGAACGAACGACTTGTCCACGATTATATTTGTATTATTATATTTTATATAATATTGATATATTATATTATTTTATTTTATCACTACGATATTATTAGCGTAAAAATGAATCGCCTTCTATTGTATATAACGTAATATATCGAGTGATTTTAATGTTCTGAAACGGGTGTATCGAAAAATATTCTACACCACTTTAAAAGCAATAACTTATTCGGTCAGTTAAAAGCGTCTAAATAGTAAATCGTCGTACAGCGATAGAAAATAGTTTTATTTTTATCGTTACGGTTATATTTGATATGTTTAAAAATCGATAGTTGTTTATGCGTTTTTACAAATTTTATGCGACAAAATTAACGTCGAAACTATATAAAAAAAAAAAAGATAATATTTTTTATTATCGTTGGACGAAATTTTAGAACAAATCAAAAGACAAAAAAAAATTATCGATATACATTTTAGATTTAATAACGATAAGTATAATAATTTTGTTGCCCGTGTTGTTTTTCTATCAATGCGATCGTTTATTACTATATTTCGGATTATTTACTATATTATGTATAGATTATATAATGCGAACTTTGAATATTTAAAGTTTGAAAATTTATTTATTTATTCGTCATAAAATGTTATTTTAGAGAGAAAAAACGAACAACTTGAATGTGTACGTAAAGCTTATCGTACGTATATATATATATATATATACACGTAAGTATGTATGGGTTTATCATATTTCACGGGGAACTACGTTTGTAGTTTTTCGGTGAAGTGAATAGAGGAATAGTATAAGTGATTGGGAGCGCTAACGCTTGAGTAGACAACGTAGAATTATCCGTCAGTGAAACAGGGGCTTGTTACGTCTAGGCCTTTTATCGTTTCTGTCCTGAGCATTGTTGATGGACACGGCGAAATGAAACTTTATGGGAAATCGCGCACGTTTGGATTCTAATGGATATTCGTTCGTAATCATTTGGAAGCGTGGGAACGTTGCACAACTTGACACGTTGGACAGAGCCAGTGAGAATTACAGTCGCGATAGTGTTCCGTCGCGCGGTTCGCGCTCTTCATTTCGCGCCGTTATGTAATTTCGTTCAGTTTCGAATCGTTGGGCCACCAATTCCGCGAGTCAAGTCTTTACGCGCGGGATATCCGGACGCTTTTAAAGCGCCCGAAAATTTTGGTAAATTCTCGCGGCCTATCTGCCCGACTATGACGGGTGTTTTCGAATTTTATGTTTTATCGTTCGTCCCGGATACGCGCGTTCTAATGGCGACGCCGTTTACGGAGCGACCGACGTTGGTCCGTCTTTGAACAGTCGTCACGCGAAAAGACGACGGAAAAGAAGCCCAAAAATAACCATAGCAACAAGAAATTACTCACTATACCCGGATATACGACGGAGGAAACGAAATAAATCACATTTATCAATAATAAACGTAACAATAGGCAATGTACAAAACGCGTTTGCCGTTTCTCGGTAATGTAAATATCTCGATTGTGTAGAACTATATCGAAATAAATCCACGCCTAAAACCCGCTCCTTAATTTAAGCCACGAATTAAAAAACGAAAAACGCATAACGAGTGATCGAGTAGTTCCGAAACTAACCTGGTACAATAATTCTTGTTCCAATCGTACGTGACGTTACGTATTGTTATATCGTCAGTCCTATTCCAATAAGTATACAAAGAAACTCGATTCGTTTTAGGATAAAAACAAAATAAACGACGTTTTTTTTATTATTCGGCGTTTTATTATTTCAACATTATAAAATATATCTATTTACAGAACTAAGAAGAAAACGTTGACAAATATTTCGACGTTTTACACTTTTAAATTAAACGTACAAAAAATATCCGATCGTGTGCATTGGGCACTCATTTTGGACCAGTTTTATACTGCTATAATTATTATTTACAAATATAAATAATAGCTGAAGATTAAACAGAATTTAATGTGAAATTCAGATTATAGGAAAAAGTAATAAAAGAATATATAAAATGAGTATCTAAAAAAAAATAGATGAAATCGCGTCGTCGTAAAATTAATATACTTTTTTCTCGATTTTTAACGTAAACAAAACTACAAAGCGATCGCGTACGAACTATTGTATTTTTTAACAAATAAATGCCAAAAATTCGGTGGAAGATTTCGTATTGAATTATTATTGTAAACGAGAATCGTGTTTTATAACGAATTTTCGTTAAATTAAATTGTTTGTCGTGGATCGTCGAAGTAATGTTTAAATTCTTATTACGTTGAAGTGGTATGCAAATTGTTACAACACTGTTGTTAGGTAAGCGGTTATGATTGATAAGTGATTTCGAGATTGTCGGTGTAGAGTATGTGCGGGATGAAACATAAACTAAAAGCGTCGTTTATGTAATTAGTACGGAAATTTCGGTCGTTTATAAATTTAAGTTACGACGACGCCACGCTCGCGTTTCACGTCCCTCGTCTATAATAGTAACGAAAAGAATATTTATTAACACGTTTGAACAATATTTTCGAGTACAATTCGCGGTTCTTTTTTCTTTTGAAATATCGTCCGACAAAGAAGTGTTAGCTATACGACTTATATACGCCAGTAATAACAAAATCTAATCCGACATATTACCATCGGTTTATAAGTTTATTTACGTAAGACCATAGACGTTTCCGTGGAGACCATAGGATACGTATAAATATTACTGCTGTGGGAATAATACCGTTTTTTACAAATACCGTCGCCATAATACTTGTTTTCGGGTCCAGCGACGGAGGGATAGTATTGGAGGACATTACACGATCCCTTAGAGTCATCTATATTTTGAAACCATGTAAGAAACGACGACGCGTTATTTTCATTTAGGTTTCGCACTTAGAAGGGAACCTGACAACAATAAATTGGCTGTACCGCGTCCGGCATTGTCAAGGGCGTGTCGGTACACGTAAACGTCTACGGCGGTTTTGGCTACAGTGATCGCGGTCTCCGAAACAAATCTGTTCGCTTATTATTTGCGCGCCCTCGTATGGGTTTTTAAACTACCGTACTGGGCGAACGACCTCGTACAAACGTCGCATGCAAACGACTTTTCGCCGGTATACGTTTCCGTATGATTAGTCGAAACTCGTGTTTCGAGCGAATGAACATTCGTGCAAATTGTACAGGAAAAACGGGCTTCAAATCGGTACTTTTCGCGAACCATCTTGTACAATCGTCACAGGAACGGTGCAACATGTTGCACACTCAGTACATTTTACGCCGTCTTCGCTCCGATATTATTGCCCATGTTAAGCCGCTACGAATTTGTGAATTATAAATTGGTGCGACGTTATACAACAAAATCGCAAATGTCCATAATATAAAAACCGTTATACGCAAATAATTTATTTTCTGACCCGAACATGACTTTCAACTCTTTGTTCAGTTTTCGAGTGTGTGAGGTGTATATATATATATATAAATATATAAATGTGTATGTGTGTGTGTGTGTGTGTGTGCTAATTTCCTAGACTGTTAAATTTTTTAGCCGAATTAACGAATTTATATAATTTATTTGACCTTAATCTTTAAATATTGTAACTTCTTCCTTAGACGATATTGACGTCAAGTTCTACGTAATGTTCATCTTCTATTGACGGACGATGATTTATCGATTTACGTTGTTCCGTTATTTGATTATTTTTACGTCCACGTAGTTATCAATTTTAACGTTATCTATTACACGAGTGTAGTTAAATTATCTACACGAAGCGCCGTGTTACTTATTTTAAAAATACAAAATTACGTTAAAAATTTACGTTTCATTGTTTTTTATAACTTTATTGTCACTCACTATTACCCTGGCTTTTCACACGCGTTAAGGAGTATCAGTTTCGAAGGATTCCCAATTATTTTTCGCCCATTGTCCCCACTCAAAATATATTACGTCGGCAATTTTCAACAATATCTTAAATGCTCGTGTAGAATTTATACTGGTTCTAATCGTACTTAGTACCGTATTAAAAAGGAAAAATATGTATCATGTTAATTTATTTTATTACGATTCACCGATTACGCATATTATTCACGTCGAGTTTGTAGGTTGAAAATATATTCACTGTAGCGCTATCTAGAGTACCGATATGAACGAGTTTGGCTTTTCGTTAAATACAGACTTATACTAACGGCGTAAATAATTCATATTTGTTCCGTACAGGGCAACGTATCGATATTATACAAACAATGCCGTGAACACGATTTTTTTTTAACAAAAGGCAGTGCCAAACTAGTAAAATGAATCGTCTCGGTCGATCAAACTGTAGGCGTTGGTATATTTTTTGGTAATAAAGGAGGCGTGTATTTCTTCCAATTACCGAATACGTAGCGTATGTAGAGTTCGTATGTAATGGATTTGTGTAAGTTTTCGCACCACCTTAGATGTCATCGAACGAATAGTTTTCAATTTAAACTAAATATATAGTAACGAACAATTTTTTATTTAAAAACACGAGGTGCTACGCACTGCTATTTTTTTCTAGCGGTGTCCTCAGTAGGCCTACTCTACTTATTTATATATTTACGCGAAAACATAAACGACTTGCAAATAATATCAATCGCTATTCGTTATTAGTTTCGTAACTATTTTACGCAATTATGGATATAAGTTGTACGATTGGATTACAAACTATCGTATATACGAATTTAACGTGTCGTGCTGTACGGTCGACTACGCTAACGCGTATTTCATTTTCGACGGCCGAATAGAAAATTCGATCTCCGTTGGCAACAACGTACTTTCGTTTTCCCTCGAAACACGGTAATTGTTCGAATCGTCGTGCGTATTTAATGGCGAAGCTATGTTACCTTCAGACAGTTCGAATGTAGCCGTGTTTTTTGGATATTTGGAAATTTCCTATCCAAAAATATAGAACTCGCTGCGTGCGGATTGTAAACGATCGAAATGAATTACGAACGACTATGTGTTATGGTATGCGTTTGCCAAAACAGTCAACGCGGTTATTTTAGCTATTGGTTTTTTTTGTGTAAAAATAATATACGCAAATATTGTATTGATTTTTTTTTTGATAAAAAAATATAATTGTATTATCAAAAAATAACGAATTATAAGAATACGAAAAAAGCGTATTGACAACACGTTTATGAATAGTAAATTAAAGGACTCAAATTAAAAAAATATAACGCGAACGTGTAAGCACACACGATAGATCATCTGGGTCGGGGTATATTTAACAAGGAGGAAAGCGCTTAGTCGGGCACGGCTCGATCGAACACTTACCCTTCATAAAATAATAAACCGAGATAAAACCAGACAGACTGCATATTTTCACAAATTCAACATAAAAAGAACGATATATATAAATACCCAAAGAAAGAGACCCAAAAAGTACAGTTATAACGGCCGAAATCACACTCGCTGCGAACTCTAAACGTGCCGATTTCTATAGCGACATGATCTTGTTTAATTGATCCGTCCTGATGGTGTGACCCAGTTTGATCCTTGTAAAACGCAAAGATGACCTTTGGAAAGAATACCTTCGGATGATTTCGTTTACTTGCTAGCGCGAGTATGGTGTTGTGCACGCACATTTTAGCCACGAGCTTGAAGATTCCTGAAGAATTCACGGAAGCGGAGTCATCGATCTCGACATTTTTTCGCTCAGTCCTTTGCACAAACCGTTACGTCTTAAGACTAGAGAAGTTGAGCACGGTCAGCGAGCTTAGCAATTATTGTTATTCATTTTGTTTGACGATAAAATAAGATTATTTCGCTTTACCGATAATTTTCAATTTACCAATTAAATTCCTAAATTATTCTCATGACCTCGAATTTTAATTGTAATAATTCCTTAAAATATACAACAATAACCTCTCTTCACTTTCATCTTTTTTCACTTTGTTTCACTTTGTTTTACTTTTTTTTTTTAATTTATCGTTTTCTTTGTTTACGAATTATTACGACAAGCGCTCGGGTGGCGCTGCTCGTTGTTTTTCCATCAACCATTGTCTATCCTCGTCCTTTTATGTTGTTATTTCATTAACGCGTACCCTTTTAAACACATATTTGTACATGGATTGTAAATAAAGTGAAACAAGATAAATAATTATTAACACGAAAAACATCGAGAAAAAAGTCATAGTTAAACCCGTTCAGGATCGAACGGCATGAATTCGTTTCAAAAGCTTAATGTTTTCTTCTAAAATGTATACGCTCGTTTTAAGGAAGTGTTATATTAATTATTTATAATGTATATTAGCCAGTATCGAAGAATGTGCTTATTTCATCCGTATGTGTTGTTTTTATAATTCGTAAAATACATGTTGGTTATTAGTTTAATTTTAACTTTTGAACGTAATCTAAATATTATTAAACGTTAAAAAATTCGCGGTTAGCCTATCGTAATTTTAACAAACGAACTGTTTAAAAAAATTCGATTTGTCGAATTTGGACATTTTACCAACGTTGAATAAAACTACAATTTTCAAAACAGAAATTCCATACATTTGTATCGACGCCTCATAATCGTTTTTTTATTAGCCGTTAAGCTGTTTAATAATAACATAATTTATGAATAATACACACCCTTATGTTTTGGATGTAAATTTCGAAGAATATGGAAAACTTTAGGATCGTTTTATAATTTGAATCTGATTAACCAAAGGCACGCAATCTTATTGGTACATAAAGTTTATATCCGAACAATTTACCCGTATCCTTTCTCCTGAGGATCCTTAAGTAATGTACTGAGTCGTAAGCTGTAGGAAACGTTACATTCGCTACGAGTGATTAAAATGTTTTCAAGAGTTCGCGAAATTTTGGAAATTTCAAAAATCGTTTATAACTTTCTTAAATAAAACTATATTTTTGACGTTGATTATGATTTATTTTGAGTATTTAATCGAATAATTCGTGAAATATAAGACAATACATACACTTGCACGTTCGTGTTTAATATTTTCGACGGATTTACATTCGACGTTTTTTTTTGTTTTATTTTAATTTATATTATAAATTTGTACTTATTCGGATTATTGCGCGAATTGTTAAAGTAGACGTATATAAACTATAAATCCGATACGAACACGTCTGGTCACGAACTATAAATATCATATATTTAAGAGTAACCTAAGAGCTATGGACTTAAGAGAGGTGTAGACAACCTTTTTCAAATCCCAGACCGTAAAACTCTTCGACTACTTTTTCAATTTGTATAAATATGTACCGTATCCATATTAAATATATCGATATTTACTCAATCTTTGAATGACGTTCGTTACTAAACAGATGAGTTGTAGGATCGTGACTCGTGATTATATATTTCGAAATCGATAACAATACTGCAATGAACGATTATCTTCCCGATTCGACATCCGCGATTAGTATTATTAAGTTTAGGCGATAAAAATTAAAAAAAATTGTTGTTAGTTTAGAATAACTAAAACAAAAATCGATCTACTCTGTAACGAATATTCGCACCATCTTACTTCAACAAACCATAATTTATAGTTTAATTGTCCGTTATATTTAATTCGACAGTATTCCGTTGACTAACCGATACTGTACATCACACGTCGTTTCATAAAACGTCCAGAATTGAATTAATTCTTTAACAACGAACTTCCAACTAGTATTATTTTACGTATTTTGGGAGAGTTGTGTCGAGGCAGGATTCCAGTAGTGAAAACGACAAACATTATTTCGTTCACTCCTTACATGTATAAATATGCGCGTCAAATATTACGATACTGTACGTTCCCTAATTAAAAACGATATTAAATTATTCGGCGAATTCGGTAAATAAATCGTAATCGTGAACGAATCGAATGAGAAACTGCTGTAGATT
Organism: Geopemphigus sp. TES_GeoC_2020; assembly: GCA_025469175.1. Lineage (NCBI taxonomy): Eukaryota > Metazoa > Arthropoda > Insecta > Hemiptera > Aphididae > Geopemphigus > Geopemphigus sp. TES_GeoC_2020. The sequence goes on from JAIPRN010001672.1 coordinate 20,047, forward strand.
TAAACGACGACAATGTTATGATCGGCATTCACGAATTGATACTGAGTATTATGCGGAGGGTTAACGCGTACCCGTTTCAGTTTTCGTTACTCTACGCTACGAACAGTACACGTCGTGTAATTACATTTCCGATGGGTACTACAAATGCTCGAGGCGAATATTTTTAACGAACCAATGTTGGTTCGGAAAAGCTATAGATTTACGTACAACGAAATTCAAACCGATTGGCGAAATAAAAGGCTACGGCTAATTAAACACTCGAACTGTGTTTAGTCGTGTGTCATAGCGGTATGCTTTTACGAAATATAAGATGGAATTTGTTATAAAATTAACGCGATATATATAACGTTTATACAAATACGAAAAGAAATGTTGACGGCTTTGAATAGATCCGTGTTTAGCTAAGATATCGATTGTTGTCTTACCTCCGTTTAGAAACGATTATATTTAGTCCATTTTTACTGTAACGCGATACGTATAGGAAAATTTACGATTTTCTTTCGTTTTACTGATATTTCGTTTTCGTATTGAAACGTGCGCATAGAATAATAATTATTCCCTAACTTATTATTATTTTTCTCTTTATTTCTAGTCACTTAATTAAACATTCACGTCCGAATGTAAACGTTATTTATAAGTTAGTTATAAAGGAAAAACGTTTTTGTCAGATTCACGTTTATACACGGATTGTAAATATTTTTACCAATAGATTGAAAATGAATTATCGTTGAAAGCGATTAAGTTTAGATAAGCTTCATTCGCTACGCATTTGTACGACTATTATTCAACATAGTAGTCTAACATCGCTAATTTTGACGCACGTAGGTGTAGATTTAGATGGTGGAATAATCTATATATTTATATATTTTTGTCGAAAATAACGTACGCGCGTTTTATTGACATTATTAATTTACAAACATAAAGCGGTTGGCTAGTACTATGGAAGTCGGTTGGAGTGAAACATTCACGCGGTGATTTTAGAACTGTATTATTATTTTTATTTGGCCACCAATAATAAATCATCATATTCCAAAAACGATTCTGATCCGAACGTTAGTTAACGAATAACTTATTATAGTTAACGAGTATACTAAAACGGGAAATTTATATTAATTAAAGGATTAATGGATAGTCTTGACTTTATCGTAATATATATCAACGTAATAACAGAAAACGTTAATGTAGTTTACCGTAAATGGCATTTTAAAGGTTTATACAATGTTTTTGACTAAATCGATTTTTCGAATTTTGAAATTTATGGGGTAAAATATATTTATAATTTTGCGTTCAATATTTTCAATTCTTAAATAAAATAATCGACTCTGTTCAAATTAAAAAAAATGTTTGTTTGCAGTACTGTTTCCATTCGTACAAAATTGAATTTCAAACATTTAAAAAGGATTCAATAAATGTTTTCAGTTTTGTTGGTATGTTATTTGTAAATAACTTGTATTAAATTTTTAAGCGTTCGTTTTTAAAATTATATAAAATAATATAAAATTCCGTTATTTTATTAATATTTGTGTATAAATAATAAGGAAATGATTAAGAGATTCGAAATTCTAAACATTTTTGTGTATGTATATTATTAAAACAAATAACTGCTATATATTTAAGCGTTTCGAAACATTATTTTCAGAATAATAACAAATAACAACAAAATTTATTTTTGGCAAAATCGTACACGTCGATAATTTAATCAATTCGCTAGTTTTCAGGAGGGTTTAAATTTTGTCGAGAAAATCCAACAACATAACGAATTAAAGTGCCAATTTGGTGTAATTTTCTATCGGAATGTGAAGTAAAATTTTAAAATCGAAGCATTTGTGTTACACAAAACGTGTACATAAATAACAATAAAAAACACGTTATTCTAAATCCAATGAGATAATTTGTATGAATGGAAAAGTAATTTTCGAACGATTATAAACATGTTTTAGACAATTTTTGAGAGATTTTTGCAATTTTAAAATACAAACTATATGAATCATTTACGTTATTGCGAATTTTATGTATCCGGATCGGTCGGATTTTAAATAAAAGTATAAAAACTGGTGGGCAAGTTTATTTGGACATTCCTTGGTTTCTTAATGTTTTAGCCCACGTACAGTTAAAGCTATATAAATTAATTAGAAAATTACCAGCGCAAATTTAAGCGCAAATTAAAATATACAAACGGGTGAAAACCTATTGAACAGGAAAAATGCGTAGTGCGTGAATTCGGCTGCGCAACTGAAATATACAATTTACATAATTTTATCTTGGAAAAAAGCGATTTTCGTTAAAACCGAACAAATCAGTTCAGTTTAAAATCAGTATATTCTTCTTATCTTTGTTAAAAACATTAAAATACCGGAAACAAGAACGTTAATAATTTTTAGGTTCAGATTTAATCGTTAACATCCGCTAATTTTAAATACGTAAATAACTAAATATTATTATATTCAATCGTCGACCAGTAAATACGTGTTACTTATAAATAATAAAACGAACGTATTACACACAAACGAACGTTACTTGATCGCTTGACCAATCGCACACGGATCAAACTTTTTCGGTTTAGGACGAGGCGTCGTATAGTTTACGATTTTTAAACAAAGTCTGTCAATCGCCGTGCAGTTTTCCGTTCGTTCGAAATTATCGATTCAGCTTCGCCTTATTATTCTAATTCTTTTTAAGGTTACAACATACAGGTACGCCGATATTTCATGTTCAACGGTTTGCGGCGCACGTGTGACCCGTTTCGCACGAATCGATACCGCCGTTTCCACAATTCCTCCGGATTTGACCGTCGCCGTACGTATCCTTTTATGGTGCCATCGCTTTACGCCATCGATTAGTTCCACTTGAACATAACGGCGTTCATCACCTTCAGAGACTTGGTTAGTTAATTAAGCGTTTAACCTACCTATCTGTGTTAGGTCCCGCCGAAAATACAATCGTTGGCAATACTAAAAGGCGTGCGCCTATTAGTTAAGTCGTTCGCTCGAATTTCGCGTCGATTCCCCGAGTTTATTCATGCGATCGACGTAATCGCGTACGAATTTCAAATAGTTTTTCGCGTTCGATTTTTTCAACGCCTGGTCGACTAGCGGTTACGTGCAATTTCCGAGAGTAAAAAAAGATAGGGAGATTCCACGTAGCACCTGTACCACTATGTCGACAGGACGATGTGTGGCGCACCTAACGTAGGAAACGTTTCTCCGGTCAATCCGGCCCCGAGTCCGTCCGTCTTTTGCTCGTCTCCTGGATTACGTTCGGAATTTGTTCCCATTTGTTCTTCCGACAAGATCTTTCAGGCTTTACTTCTCCCTCCCAAACTTAAAGTAAGGACCAGTCCAGAATGGTCAAAGGCGACTTAGACGTAATGAAACCATAGCAAACCAAAGTAAGCCACTGACAAATGTAAAACGTTTTAGGCATAATTCGTTTCGCTTATATTTACACGCGGAGTCTTCTGCACATTGCCTAGAGATTTCGTTCTCGTGACCGTGGAATTCTTCTTCCATTAACAGGAGCAATTTAATAACCGTAACCCAAAAATGTAAACGCTTTTAATCGTAAATTTTATTTTGGTTATTACGAAATAGTTTAAGGAAGAACATACGAAGAAACAATATATTCACTGTTGTTAGAGGAGGAGATGAAATTACTATTAGAAAGCGTAGAAAAGCCGGACAAATTTTGAACGATTACGGACAAAAGAAGTACTAAAAGATCGATCGAAAAAACCTACGAATTTAAGCGATTGTTTTATAAGAAATCGTAAAAAATTTACTATCGAATTCTTAAAACACGTTATAGTTAGCGATAAAAAAATACGAGACATAACCGTCATTATATTACGCGTATCGCGGTACTAAGTTCAGTGTTGTTGCAAAAATACAAAAACGTATTGTTAGTAACGGCGAGTGTAGTAAAAATGAAATGCTGCGTCGCATTAACGAACGAACATAAAACGTCGCGATAAGTTCACGTATTAGTGTACAACTCGTTCGTCAGTCTCGGCTATTCGCGATTCGTCGTAACCGTTTATAAAGCGCTAAAAATATAAACAACGAGATTACGTAGCTCTCGTTAATTCTTTCGTGGATAGACATCCAGGTCGGGTTATTATTATCTCGTCATGATGACGTATATTAGACACACTTTTCCGATATGTCCACGTACGACGCACATTATTATAGTACATTCGTAGGAAAACGGGGATAGCCTTTATTTAATACGTTACGGTTGACGCGGAGGAGACCGATGTTTGGTGTATTGTATGTTCGATTAGTCCCACCTGTTTACAATCTATCAATCGTTATACCTATACTCGTACACATATTATGGTACATAGACTTGTACATCCGGGCCAACTAAAATTTAAAATATTACAATATTATTAACCTCGATAATATATTTTAGAATCTACGTTGTTAATTTGATATATATATATATATATATATATATATATATATATATTAAAATTATTATAAATTTAATAACGATCGAACTTAAAGACGCATTATTTTAGAATTATAATTTGTTCGAACATCGCGTAAATGTTTTATCGATTTTTTTTTTGAACACACCTCGTATATATATATATATATATCGATATTATTTTATAATGGCTCGTTTAAACTTGCTAAGCCTACTATTATTACTTCTACGAAAAGAAATCGGGTTACTTATCGCAAAATCGTAGGGGTACCGCTTCGAATATTTTTTCGGAACGTGTTTCGATGGCCTTCCGACATTTTCGTTTTGTTTTTTACATCCGATCTTACAGTACTCGCGAACAACAATTTGGTCAACAACTCTCGTTTCTCTAAATTACTTAATTTACTTAATGGATAATTTTTAAAAAACCGATACCACAGGTGTATAAAGTCTTTTGGAAATAATATGTTCGAACACAAAACAAGACAGATTAATTGTAGCTTTATTGTTTCCAAAACCACCGTCGTACCAATTGTCGTTTCAATTTGTCATCCACGTATAGCTAAAGCAGTGGGAAGACATTCCGTCCCATCAACGTACCGGAATTGTTTAACCGCGTAAAGCGAACGTAAGCTGGTCGGTTACAATCTGACAGTTTCGTCACGGTAACCGATCGGTGTCGTTCGGGCAGGGAAAACCACTCAAAGCACACACGGAGCACTTCCAAAATTTTAGTTTATAAAACGTCAAAATAAAAATAAAGTCTTTTAAAATCAACGAATCGCTGTTTAAATCGGTTGTCCGTCCTTCCTCGTATTCACTTGGTCTAACTACAGACGGACTTTTTCACGAAGACGAACAAGTTAGCGCACCTGTAGACATAATCTACATTTTAGACCAGTCTAGGTAAAAAAACGATAATCCAAAACGTTTCGGGACGGTTGTGGCGAAAAGACGTGTCCAAATGGAGACCTCCGTTGAGAAAACGGACACGATCGAAAGCAATTCATTTCGATGACATTCGGCTCTAGGAGTCTTTTCGGTTAATGTCCCGTGCACGGCGTGCCTGGTTACTTACGGACGTGTGCGCGGTACTCGTGGTCGCCGGATGATTTGGCGGTGTGCGTTTCGCGTTTTTGGGGTGGAAGCGACCCCGGTGGTACGCAACAGGTATATCGTCCCGTCTACCACTCGGCCCGTAGGGGGGGGGGGTCGGGAACGGTAATCACGCGTGTGTTTTGGGGAAAACCGTGCGAAATGAAACGGATATTTTTAGCGACGGTTACGTTACACGCGTTTTGGTATCGATCCGCCAGGGTCGGCCGCGTGCGCCACAGCTCTACTCAAGGCCGGTCGTCCATACGCGCGACGACGTCGAGCTTCCGTGCCACGCAGCTTCCGACCGTCGCCGCGTATCCCTCACCGCGAATTCGAGTTCAACCATAAACGCATGCACACGTACGCATGGGCGCTCGCACCCCCCCTCCCACACACACGTACCAACATGCTCGATTGCCCTGAACCGTGAGCCTCCTCCATTCCATTCGAACGCAAACCCGTACGGACACATTCTCCGTGACCTAACCTAACCTAACTGTGAGGGTGGTACAGCCGATGGGTACGGTTTTACGTTTGCTTTACGAGACAAATTTTTGCAATTGATCTCGTCCAAAGATCCGTGAAATCACGCAGAAACCGTCGGCGTACATTTTGTTCAAGTGTTTACGGTATTACGCGGAAAAGCTTTATTTAAATACACAAAAACGTTTGCACGAGTTTTAAAGGCGTCACTGCGCGATAAACAAACAACGTGGTACGTATTTTATTAGCGCGACGTTGTTTTCGTTTTAATAATAACAGTTTTCATTTCGGTTCGATTTATTTTTACACGTTTCGGTATAATAGTTTTGACTTGAAACGGTTGTCTTCACGAGCTATCGTGTTTACAAAACTCTTTAAATTTTTCACGATTACAACCATTCGTATTTTGACATTTAGATGTTTCATTCAAAGTAAATTACTTTTGTTCCAATTTTATTGCGAATGAGTCTTACGTTTGTTCATAGTTTGTTCGGTCATCATTATTTTCAATTTTGGTCATAAGTTTTCGTACAATAATGTAAAATAACTACATTCCGAATAATTTTAATTTACAATTACATTTTTCGATTTGTTTTTGAAGTTTCGTAATGAATTAGAAAAACGGAGAAATGAAGAAGAGGAAGACGCACTATGTTCGACCATGTTCTTTTATAAATGTCTAACCGGCTCTACTTATTTTATTATTTAAAACGACGTGTACATTGTTATAACGTTTTATATTTTTGTGCTATCGACGTTTTCAATTGTAGAAAAAAAGTGAAAAATATACGCTCTCGAGGTCTTCGATTTATCAATCACAGTTGAACGTATTACCCACCTATAATTGTTGATGAAGTATGTAAATATGCGCTTGAGAAACAATATTTTTACAAGATGGTATTAATATTAATCATAACGGAAGTGCGTTACTATCGTCGTTTCTCCTAAATACCATGAAGAAAGCTTAAAGAATGAACCACGTAAGGTATAAGAGAGTGAGAGGGGTAGAGAAAGAGGGGGAATTGGTTTATTTATAAGCAAATAAATAAAAAGACGTGTGTGTACGCTATGTGTAACGGTGAATGGTAAATGACATGACTTGAGAATGTGTGTTTGTGTGTGTGTGTGTGTGTGTGTGGAAAGGAGTCAAGTTCTTCAAAGGAAACGTATAATACGTCGTTAATATATCGGATATAATTTTGTGCCATACGCCGTAGACAATTACGTTTTCTACGTATTTGGGAAGTATTTTTTGTGGAAGTCATATTACCGACGGGAACGTGAATAAAAATTGTTTGACCGTGCGGAGAAGGACCGACGGCCAGTCCTCGAGTGTTCCCAGGCCTTCACCGATTAATGTTTACGATCTAAGCGAATCTCGAGCGATTGACTATTGTAATCGGATCTGGCTGGGATGTCACGGGTTGTGTTAGGATTGCGCGTTTCTACCATGGGAATGGACGTACGTTGTCTGAATGGTCGTATTCATATTGTTTAGGTTTATTCTAAATTCTTAGTTTTTTCGCGTTCGTTGGTTTACTGGGATTATACATACGTGATGCGCAGTATTTATTATGTAACAGTAGTAGAGCGATACGTGTCGTATAAGGTTTATAATTTTTTTTTTATAATTTGGCCCATTTAAAAAATTCGAAATAAGTTCCATTAAACAACGACGTAACTATATATACGGTGTATCCAGTTCAGTAATAATTTATGGTGGTTGGGAAGTGGGAGAGCGCTATGGATCTCATGCCAACGGATAGTAGGACGTGTGCATTTCACGCACCAAATCGTTAGGTATACTATACTAGGATTTTATTTTATCCGCCGAAAAAAAGTTATTCGTTATATTTGTTCGACGAATTTATGAATAATTTTTTTATTTACATACAATACGAACATATACGCGTGGGCTTTATATTACGTCCCGCGATTTACGAGCGCAAGAACGGTAAAAATGTTTTTGCCTGCAGCTGGTCGTGATCGGGTGGCCGGTAGCTTATGAATATGAAATGCTCGGCTTTCGAGCCACAATAATGTGGTAATTTTTTTTTTTTTGAAGAAAGAGCAATAGAAACAGCCCGACCGGGACCCAAATATAATGATATCCACAGATATTATATTTTGTAAAAACTAATACCATAATTATATTTCAATGTAATTTTCTATAATAATAATGTATTTAAAGACGATATTTTAATACACGTTAGAACGACGCTTGAATTTCTCGGAATACCGTCCGTATTTGAATAAAATATCGATAATAATAATATATAAAGCACAAAATAGTAGAGGCTGATTTATCGTGTCGTAATCACAAGATAAGCACAGAATTAACATGTTCAATTTCTATAAAAAATATTACAACGATTACGCAACTATTTGAAAAATATATCATGGTAACGCGCACGAATCGAACGAACACATGTTCCTTACTAAGCGACCAGACAAATATCGGTAAACAATGAACCCAATAAACTACGATTATAACGATCAACATACAAAGAAACGCAAGACGAAATACGCCGATTTCGATGACTTTTAATATAAGCCGGTCGCTACGTCGCAATAATTTAACTGGAAAATTTCGCCATAAAAGACAAAAATTATGCCCGTTAGGCGTCTGTCGGTTACTAGACCACCAGCCAGTCGGTATAGCCAGTCGGTGAACCACCGGCTCTCGGTACAACGTGTCGGTAGAACATTGGATGATGTCCGTTTCCTCATGGGAACAGACAACTCTCATTTTCAGCAAAATGTGAGCGCACTCCAGCCACGAGTGACCAGGTAGCCGAAGTCGGTATTCCGAGTATCAAGGGTGGTTCTCTTCGCTATGATTTCTGCCTTCCGATTCGTTTTTTAATTGTCGGCGAATTCGCGTAAGCGAACTTAACGTCCCAATCTTTTTTCAGTTAATCTTACACGTATTTCTTTTTCACTTTTTAAACTCGTTCAAATCGACAAGACCGGAGGGTTAAGTGATTTTGGTAATTAATAACAAATCAATTTCAATATATTTCTCGAATTTACCATCCCGAACAAATCTACGCAATAACTCATTAAAGTTAAACACATCCTCCTCCACTCGTACCTACACTTTGGTAATTTACTCCGTTCTTTTCTTTCACTTTTTTAATTATTACACAGAGTAGTGTTATTCCGGGCCAGTTTTCACACAAATTGACTATAATTATTTAAAATAATCTGAATTTGAAACGTTCGTACGCCGATCGTAACACATTTTTTTAATTTTACGCTAAATGCGGAAACAATTCTATAACACGTATAATACATTTTTAATTTTCATTTCGGAGACACAAAAATTAAAAGTTATACTATTCCAAGTTTTAATTTTAATCGTACAAATTGTAAACGCAACAAGCGATAAATGTGTATATTTTATGATCATTTACATTCGAAATATCGCGCAAATTTAAATTAACTCGTTGTTATTGTTTTATTTTTCCCGCTTTTACTTTCGGACTGATAAATATCACTCAAGCCCACGTGTGTCTACGGTATGGCGGCATTTTCGGAACGCGATTTATTTACGACGGTCATTGAATTAGCGGTAAACTTTTACCGACAAATCAATAATTTAACAAGGAGCATAACAAATACTATTTATGCGCGTAAAAACGAAACTCGTCGTTTATAATCGACATTGGTATATTCGCCATAATTAATTTACGAAATTTTTTTCCGGCTGTAAGTTCATTAAAATCGTGGGAAAGGTAACGATTGCGCACAACTGTTTATTTTTATTTAAAACAAAATGTTTTTACACGGGTATCATAAATATAATTCATAACGTAGTTTACGGAGGCACGTAGGTATTCTTGACACTTATCGCGTACTGTTATTCTCGCAAATGGAATTTCTTGTTTTCTTACATCCTTTATGTAATTTACATCTCAATTTACACACGATTGTCTAGTAAGTTGTTTTATATGTTTCAGTCTCGTGACGCAATCAATTACAATATGTAACTTATCAAGTGTTTGTATAAATATAATTATAATTGTATTCGATATAAAGACGTTTGTTTCGTATTATATATCGATTCGTCGTCGGCTATAAACGAAATCAGAAATATATTCGTTTGTTGTATGGTAATACATTTATTTCCGTTAGATATAGCGTTTTTAATGTTATTTTGGACAATAAAGACGCGTATTTTTTTAATTTCCTAGTTGCTCGAAGACGAACAAAAATGTTTGCTATTTTATTGCAAAATGAAAAAAAATTCGCCGGTTTTATTTTGTTTTAATAAAATATAGTCGGTATATAATTTTTGAATTACGTTGACCATATTCGGGTTAACTATAAGGTTATAAACATTTCAAAAATGATTTTTTTCCGATAAAAATTTGATTTTAACGAGTATAAAAGTGAACGCATCCCTCTCTTTCTCTCTCTTTTTATATACATATATATATTTCCCGGTTATTTTATAAAAATTGAAAAATCAGTTCGCGGTAAAAATTGAAAATGAAATTTCGACGAAACTCTTAGAAGTAAATATTACAACGTTGTTATTTAATAAATCGCAAAATACGACGACCGATTATGATAGTATTTGTATTTTTGATTTACGAGACTGGTGTACAACAGGTGCAAGTCGAATTTTTTTCGATATATATTTTAATAGAAAACATAATTTTCAAAATATTTTTTCACAATTACTTTAAGTTATATTCATGCGCGAATATGTTATTTAATAAGCGACACGAATCGTTGACGTTATAATTTTTATAATTATATATAAATATTCATAATTTATAATTTATATTTATAATTACGTTTTTAATCATTACTTAATGTAAATGTATATTTATACACCGCTTACATCTATTATTACTATGGTAATTATTTTATTATTATTATAATAATTCTGTTTCAATAATACTTATTAATGTGACGAATACGTTTAATTTTCGTTATTCAAAATACGATGACTCTACAGTCTGCTTACGCCTAGTTAATAATAAAAATTATATAAATTTTTACAACATTAGGTAAAATCCATCGACTTGTTTTAGAACCGATAATTTGATAAAATATAAATATGGGCTGTAATTAAATATTATATAGTAATTTGACCTAAGTAGTATTCAGAATATTAAAGTATTATTAACATAATAATAATATTTCATAGGTGGTTACAATAATTTAATTTGCTTACGTAAATATAATAAACAACACGAGTAGACGCTATAAAAATGTTATAATAATCGTTAGATCAAAGAATATATATTTCCAACGAATACTTGAAACATGTTCAGAACCAAAGACGTCGTAACCTTTGTCTTTAGGTTTTCTGAAGGATGAATGAATCGAATACATTACACAATTCTTTATAGTCAACAATGTTTTCAAATTATAAGAAACGATAAAGATACGACTTTTTTATTTAAAAAAACAAATAAGAACGATACGGTGATTAAGCGTGTTCGGCATTGTCAATAACGTGTCTATACACGTAAACGTCTTCGATGATTTTGGCAACAGTGAAATTTTGCCACCAAAAAATCTGTTCACTTAGTGAATTCCTGCGCCATCTTTCAAATTCGTGTATTAAGTGATCGGCATAGTTACAAACATCACACAGCTTTTATCCAGTATGCGTTGTCATATGATTTGTTTAACACGTATTATGAATAATAATGACTTCACGCAAACTTCAAACGAAAACGGTTTTTTACCATTTTGCGTTCTTATGTAGTTCTTCAAACTGTTATACTGCGTAGACGACGTCAAAAAAATAATTCGTCTTTGTCTACACAAACATTTTTCGCAATTTTCGTTTAATTATAATTGTCTCCATTACAACTTGTATACGCTACGATGAATTCATAAATATAAATTCGTATAATACCGTTGTATTTGTATAATCGTAGAAACCTATAGTTTTAACGTCATTAATTATTTCGCAAATTTATTGTTTCAGGCTAGATAAAGTCTTATTTATCACGTTATCCTCAAATACGATAAAAATAATATTATAATATTACGAATAAATATTTACGGAAAATACAATTCAATTTGTTTATTACGCAACCTTATTTAGTGTTCGAGCAATTATCCGTGTTTCGGCTCTTAATAATTTTTCTGGCTTTTTATCGCGAGGTCCGGTACAAAGTCGTTTGAGCAGCACACAAATTTAAAGAACTAGGAACGAACATGTAACGGCCAAAAGTCGTTTTCTCGGGACGTTTATACGAAGTTGATTATAACAATAGAAGTGATAGTTTTGTTTGGGGGCAAAGTGTCTACCGTCAGAACTACGGAAGATAATTGTGAATTAATACCCATTTGGCAACGCCGGTTACGCGAAAATCACCTCGTTGTTAATATTTTCTTTTAAATAACTAAATGCAAACATATTAAATTAAACGACTTGCCAACGGTTTATTTTACAATTAGAAAACAATAATCGGAACGAAGGGTTGAAACTAATATGCGTAGCAAATATAAAATTTAAACTAATATCCAAATATAAATGGTTGTTTAATATCGATTAAACACTACATAAGGCATAGCGTCAATGTAAGAGTCAAAACATTTAATCGATAACTGATCAAATAATACTTAAAATCGAGTGTCGACTTTATTTACGTTTCATTTCATAAATATAATTTAAGGAGCGGTACGATTTGTTATTTGAACAGAAATCGATTCACTATAATTCGCGCATAATTAGTTTATCCGTGATTGAATACGTTAAATACGCACCAATATCGGTTGCTACGATTAATCGTTTCAAAATACAAATACGGATTATAACCAGGAGTAACGTTATGAATTGGTTATTGTGTGGCCTCCTCAAACTATAAACAAATTTATAAAACGAACCAAGACATAGATACTATGGATTTTCGCGATTTTATTATACAACGTTTGGCGACTTTTTAATTCGCGAATTCGTAGCGGCTAAACACGGACAATAATATCGGAATGACAATGGCCAAAAATACGTGCGACGCAATGTATTGTTTTTGCGACGATTGTACGAGGTCATTGGCGAAAAGTACCAGTTAAAAGAGAATCGCGTATCGGCGAAAATGACATTTTCGCGTTGATTATACTAAGTCGTTCGCTCAGTTGGATAGTTTAAAAAACCGTACAAGAACGCGCGAATAATAAGCGAGCAGGTTTTGTTGGAGGCGAGGTCACTGTGGCCAAAATCATCGAAGGCCTTTACACGTATTGACACATTCTTTACAATACCGGACGCGTTTAATCAACTTATTGTTCTTATTTTTTTTTGTTAAGTATAAAAGTCGTACGACGCCTTATCGTTTCTTATAATTTGAAAACGATGTTGACTACAATGAATCGTGTAACGTTATCCGATACGTTCTTCTTTCGGCAAACGTAAAAACAAAAATTTACAATGACGCTATATCTATGCATCTTTTAAGTCTTCGTCGGAAATATATTTTTCGCTCCGAGATTTTCGGGTATATTTTTTACAGCCTACACTCGTGTTTATTATTATAAATTATTATTATTTCCGTAAGTAAGTCGAACGGCCATAACCAGTTACTTCTCAATCGAAAGATATTATACCAAAAAGCTATGTGATGTATTCGAAAAGTAATTTGCTCTTCAAATCTAATACTGATTGGTTTAAGTCCAGCATGGATTCTTAATTTCGTATTTATGTGTGACGGTTGTTTGAATATTGGCGTTTTTAATAACCATATTATCATTACAAAGTGGCTTCAAGTAGATACATCATGCGGAGAATATCAATTTTGTGCCGTGAATTATACTATATTCATCTACGCACGTCTTAAATACATTAAGATATCGTGTATAGTATATTATGCATATTTATTTTTTACGTTAAATGTAGTATATGTTATTATTAGTTTTCATTATTCGTATATTATATTTGAAGTTTAAAATGTTACACAGATGCGAAGATATGCTAGGGAATTATTTATACCTAGCGATATTAATTTTAAATTCGGCACATTTTTTGGAATATGAAAAATGCCTACAAATAAAAATTAACGGTCGTCTAGCTTTTGTTTTTGACCGTTTTGAATTACCTATTTCGTTTTCTTGTACGCGAATAATAAATTATTTTTAAAAATTATTTTTGGACACCAGCCGTTATATTATTCCGGAATAACAAAAAGTATTAGTGCTCTTAAAATCGTGAATTGAATAATTTGTCGGTAATGCCGAAAGTCGTGTGTAGCGCAAAATTTTAAATAATATTAGTCGTTTTCGTCGGAATTTTATTTTCGTGTAAAGTGAAGTAAATGGCCGAAAATTCGAATAATTTTCACGCCTTATATTTTACCACAAAATGTCTATTTAGAACGCATATTACGATCGATTGTCATTTTACTTCAATCATTCGTTATTAAGTTCATTTGGTTTTTTTGTATTCGGTTATTCGCTTTTACATATTTTTATTTCGAAATAAAGTTGGCGTTTTTCCGACTCAGATCGTTGTAAGCGTTTATATCGATATTTAAAACGTTATTTGTACATTAACATTTTTTATGTAAAGAAATGTCAGCGTGTTGACATTTTTACGTTGTCTAATCAAACATTTCCGACCTTAGAATGACATTTATTACGACGACCGACCACCGACATTATCCACTCGAGTTGACTTTTACCGATAGCGAATCGTTCGACCGACTCGATGTGTCGTTTTCTAATGTAATTCGCGTATCGTCTGTCTAATTATTACGGTGTACAGAATAGTTTCTTATCTAACGAGTGAAACGCGTAAAGTAATGATCATAATTTTTGTATAACGCCGATATGTTTATGACAGCGGTCGTGAAAATGTACGAAGTCAATAATATAAGTGTTACAATTCGTAATGGTTATCACAAAACAACGAATTGTTAAGGTCGAAACGCCTAGTCCGATTTAAAAGTACTTTAAACAACAACATCGTTTTGGAATTAAAACTGTCGACTAAATATATTTCGTGTTTAAGCGTACCCGAAGTACGCGTTTTAACACTTTTATTCCATTATGTACGACTTGTAACTAGAATATTTTTTTATGCACAATACACGTATATATTCGCAATTACGGTGCGTTTTAATCAGATACTCGCGTCGAGTTTCGATAATTTTTTAACGAGTTAAGCTCGTCTATATCCCTGCATGATTGATATGAAGATTATAAATAATCTGTGTTTAATATTCAATTTTAAAACGGTCTTACTTCGAACACTTTTTGTTCGTTTTTGTTCGTTTTTGCGACTATTTTGTATTTGATTCTTAATTATAACGCTCTATAATAATAGACACGTTACTTTACGTCGACCTATAATTACTACGAATAAATAAATAAATAAATATATATATATATTAATTCATTTATAGGTACGCCGAAAAGAATTTATCGATTTTAAAATATATTTGAACCCTTTGTATAAAACATTTTTATTTTTATTTTGTTGAATTTAAGTAATACAAACGACGGAATAGAGATCCGAGAATGACAGTGTAATGTACACAAATGGTATTGTTAATTTAAAACATAAGACTTATAAAAAGGACACGCTGACAAAAATAATGAGAAACTCGAGGAAAAATTTCAATAGCCCATAAATCGATTAACTGACGAAGCAGCGACGATAAAAAAAATTAATTATAATAACGGACGGTCGTACGTTGATTGAAAGATAAGGTTCGCGTCGGTGAATAATATTTAAGTAAAATGTTATGGAATATCCGATTGATTTTTATCGAAAAAGATGAAATGCGTCTACTTTTAAGTAGCGCAATAGCTACTTAGATTTAAATTATTTAATTTCGATTTGTATTCTATCTCGGTACGAATGAATCTTTGATTTTTGACGTTTCGAGTTTTATTATTGATCTTAATACAAAAGTTACAATCACCTGTGACCATCGCACGTCGAAACAAAAATACTCGTAGACTTTCGAAAAATTGTAGAAAACAATTTTTTTTTAATTACGACAAATTATACACCATGAAGCTTTCATAAAAACAAACGGCGAACGTTTTAACATTATTTTTATATATTTTCATTGTCCTAAAATTAATTCAATTTTTTTAATTATAACGATCGATTCAATATATTTAATATACGGGATACAAAATATTTAAAAACGAATATAACATATTTTCGCTGAAATGATTGAAATGTATAACATAAAATTCAATCGAAATAAAATGTACATTATGCTTTTTGAAAGAACGTTATTGGTTTATTTATTTTCTTCTTACAATAATTACGATAATATAATATATAATATAAATCGTATTATAAATATATTATCTTATTTAATATTATAATTTTCTAAAATCGTTGAACAACGAAAAGTGTCGATTCAGCGATTTCCCTTGGAACCCTATAATTATCAAACGTCTCAAACATGGTAGACATCTTACCCGTTTAATTTTTTTAAATTTTTTAATCATTTTTTAGATTAATGAAAAGGTTGATTTTATGGCAATAACTGCGCGTTTTGGGGGGATGAGGATTTTCGTTTTATAGCAGTTTCATCGAAATTGCTCTAAATAACGCGGAGGAATAATATATATATATATTTATATCGCTTAGTATAAAAATGAAATTATAGTTTGAAAAAACGTGGCCTTTTATTAAATAGTCGAGCGTTGTTGTCGGTCGATTTTTTATGACGTTAAAAAATAACGAAAAATAAATATCGCGTGAAACGGAAATGATTACGCGAAGAACGAGTGTTAGAGATGACACGAAAGAGATAATTTTTATATTTCGTAAAGAACCTCGAATACAGAAATCGTTACAAATTGGCATTGATTTTACCAAAGGAAAAAATAAAATAAAATCCACCTTTTCGCTCTGTACAATACCGTTCGTTTATCTGACAATGTCGATTTGACGATTTCTTTTAACTCTTGATTTTTTTTCGTTCTGGATTTTCACAACGCTCGTATTATTTGTATAATAAATTATTCTAGCTCACTTTTTTTGATAATTTTCGAAATTGGATATAAATTATTGATTTTCCCTATCTGAATTCAAATTACTTTATGCCGTTAATATTACGTCGTTTATACGTATTAATTAAACGGTATTTTAGTTCCTATCGTCAG
Source organism: Geopemphigus sp. TES_GeoC_2020 (assembly GCA_025469175.1). Taxonomy (NCBI): domain Eukaryota; kingdom Metazoa; phylum Arthropoda; class Insecta; order Hemiptera; family Aphididae; genus Geopemphigus; species Geopemphigus sp. TES_GeoC_2020. The sequence goes on from JAIPRN010001672.1 coordinate 37,150, forward strand.
TATGATTTCGGCGGCACGTCAATCGTCATACGATATTTTTTAGTATATATTTCGAAAACGTACGCGGATTTATATTATACCGAACGAAAAATTCTCAGCAAAAAGCGAACATCCTACATGTAGTGTACTAAGTGCGGATCTTATATACTACGTTTATCATTAACACGATATTTTTTAAAATTAAGTTTCTCTTTTTTTGAGACACCGAAATGACCGTAATAAAGAATGCCGTTTTTCGTAATAAAAACTTTACTTCATCTAGTGAATTCAAGAAAATTCGAATAATCTCGACATTTCGGGGGTTTTTTTTAATAACTGATAACGAATCGACAGTTTCCTTTTTAATTACCGTGAAAATTCTCGTTTTTAATATATCGTCATATTGCAAATTTAATCGCCGAATTTACGACGTTTACATTTTAACATATTTCGTAACTACAAACGTTAAAATTATTTTCAGATTGATAATGCTGTAACGCGTGAAATGATTTCGGTTTTACGTACTAACACTGGTCTTGTTAGGAGAAAACTAAAATACGAATTAACCCAAAATGAGAATTATCGTTGAATATTATTTAAGAATATTATTATATTCCCCAAATGTTTCGCATTGTTTAGACGAATATAATTATTTCACGGTATTATACAAAAAAGTTTTAGATAGTTTACTGAACAATTTAGATTAACTTGGTATTTACAATTAGCGAATGTCCTTTTTATAGCGCAATAAAACTGTTAAGTTAAACTAATTAATAAGACAACGTTTCTTCGACACGAATAATTAATTATCCCCGCACAATTCTGTTTTTGTAAAATTACGTAATTATTGTATTTCAATTAAACGGAATTGTTTGAATATTGAATAGAAGCTGAATATAGTTATAAAAATTACCCGCGCACCGTGGACTGCCTGACCAAAATGTCATTTCGTAGTAGTACCAATTCGTAAACTTATCAAAGGATAGATTGAATTAGAGATTTTTTTTCGTAGATTACAAATAACTTTTGTTATATTTGACGTAAGTGTATTCGCGTTTGAAAAAGCAAGTACTTTTACATCTTACGTTACGTTTTACCGTCCACTACACCTTGCCCTTCGAAGTTTCACTTCATATGAGCGAAAATCTCAAAATAAACAAAAAACGAATAACTAAATATAAGTTTTCCCGGCTGATGCGTGTGGTTACCGGCATTAGGAACACGGATCAATTTTCTCCAGGTCGTAATAGGTGGCTTAAAAAAGCCGGTACACCAGAGGAGAATCCCCAGTAGCGTCTGCCTCAAAAAAGAAAGGCTACAACTGGGGAGAATCCCCCAAGACAGTAGCGTTTGTACTCCTGAGGAGCGGTTACAAGCAGCGTCGGTTCTCCATGTTAGGGACGACTGATTACGGTACTCTATGCTAACAGCCTCGATTTTGTTCCTTGAAATAGTCTAAGCAATCATCAATGCAAACAACCATATATTATGGAAATATCTCTAGATAGAACTACTCCAGAGGATAATCAATCCTCCGTCGCTTCTAGCGGCGCAATCAGGCTTAAGAAGATTCTGGAGAGTTTGAAATATTATGTCGTTGAAAAAATTCTATGTCCTCTAAATTAAGTAAGAAAAACATAGGATTAATAGGAAAAATGTTCGTTAATTAAATATTCGTTTTACGTGGTCCGTAGATGGCCAAATTCACTAAAAAAGAAAGTTTTTTAAACTGTCGTTTTTTTGGTTTTTCACATTACAGACGGTTTACGACGGTTAATTCGGTAATTTTTGGCATAAATTTTTAAGGTAAAAGGAAGTCGTATTATTGTCGAATCAAAAAATTAATCGCCCGTTTGCTTAAAATTTAAATTTAAGAAAAATACGCCAAATTACGAATTAAATCTATATTACTATACGTAAAATATTATATAAATATGTATCATAACGTATTATATTATAACGAAGATATTTTTTAAAAAACTCGAAAAGTTATTTAACGAAATTTATCATACAGGTATTAATAATAATAATAATACATTTAACTATTTGAATTGCATATCCGAAGCTTTATGTGTCAACAGCAATCAGTTTAATAATAATCGATCATTAATATTTATAATAATTTATAATTTGATGGTAAATGTACATATATACATACATATATATATATATATATATATAATAATTTTTTATCTAGGGTATTAATTAACAGGACATTTTATCAAGTTGGCATCACTTTTCTGATTGAAAAATAATTGTAGTCCACTTGCAGAATAAATACGCTTATTTTTTTAAATAAATATTTATTCAAGATTATCAATTTGATAATATAATTTATTAGAATTATACGATTTTCGATTTCTTTATTACTTAGATGTATTTAAATATTATGTTCAAGATAACGATTGTTTCTCACGAAAATATTGTTAATTGAATTATTGTCAAATTTATTTGGTTTTATTATGAACAAATTATATTTTTTCAAGTTTAAAATATGGAATTTAATAAGATAAATTGCATAGAGGTATCGTATGTCTTTAACGCATTATTGCATATGTTATGTACAATCAATAAATATATTTCACTACCCTGCTGGCTTATAAAATATTTTTCGTTATATTTATCGAAAATAATCTTAATAAAATTGTATCGATTTGAATGAAAGTTGATTTCTTTTAAATAATATTTCGACGAGTTTTTTCCATTTATATTCGGCAACGTGTATTGTATTTTATACATTTCGTACTCAAATTTCATCGTGAATCGACGACGTTTCCGAAAACTATCCATGAATTAATAATATAAAAAATATTGCCAAAGTAATAGTCGCTTTAAAATTTAATCGAATCGAAAATTATACGTACGCCTATTTCGACAACACAATTTCAATAATAAAAATTTTGTAAAATGGTAAAACACGGTATTGGGAGTTCTATAGATTTTGAGTATCGTAGAAGCTTATGATGACCCTTGTTTTTTTATTTTCGTTTTTTTATTCATTCATCTTCGCACGCCACGTTTGGAGTGCTTTTTATTGACGTCGCTTTGAAAAACCTAAAAATGTCTGTTCGTTACTGGGCCGCTTGAATAATGAGTACAAATTGATCGGGTGGAATAAAAAATCTGTTCAACAATTAATAAAATGTGCGCACGTCGTTAACGTTTTATAATTGTGCGGATACAAGTATTGAAGCAATTTTTTTTTTATTAGCGTAATATCTTTTAATTGTCGAAACCGAATTAGTTTCATAATTCTAAATCTAGTTCCGTTTTCATTTAAACCAGAGTATAATGAAAACAATTAAATGAGATTATATCTTCTACGTTGTTTTATAAAAACCAAAAGAGAATTCTCTTTTAAATACGAGTAATACGTTTAATTTAGTTAGTAATAAGCACGTGTTGTCGAAGTTTTCATATAAAAAAAAAAATAGAAACGAAAAATGTATTCGTTTTTAAATGTCGAATAAGAGAAATGATTTAAAGCAGATCCGATGAAAATAACTTAAAAAAAACGTGTATACAGCGAGTTAAAATTCAAACCGTCGTGCCTTACGAATTCGAATTTCATATTTTTCTAGCTTAGGATTATTTTTATTACGCGTATAGATTTAGCGTTGATTCTGTACGTAGTTTTACAATCGTTATTGTTTGTTCCTATCATTTAAAAAATTCGTCGTCGTGCCGTCCGATAAGTTTGGATCGTGAGCAACAAACGCGGACGAAGTTTTTTCTTTCATTTTTTTCAGGACGTTCTGTTACGTAAATATTTTTAAAATGTAACGCGCTCTCGCTATTCCGATTACGACGGCCGAACGAAATTCATTTCGACAGCGTTCCGATTATTTTCGAACGAGCATTTTAGTTCGCGGACACGATAAAATTCTTATTGACCGGTCCCAGTGTACGAATCGTATATTACTACAAACGCCAACGTAACGATTATCCGGTCACCGTACAGGTGGTGTTGCATACAGCGGTGAAGAGGTATACGCGCGCGTGGATAATTAACGGTTAGCGCGGGTAGAATTTAAACGATTATTTTATTTTGTCGATTCGGAACGATTCCTCTCACTCACCCCTCTCTCTCTCTCTCTATATATATATATATATATATATATATGTATGTGTGTGTGTGTGTGTGTGTGTGTATTTATTAGGATGTTCTATGAG